>RJWM01017791.1:0-42329 GCA_004363535.1 Dasyprocta punctata | reverse complement strand
CCTGCAGCACATGCCAGGAGGGAAGAGGCTAAAGGGTCATTAGGTTGATCTTGGTACAGCTCAGCTGCTTCAGGAAGGACAAATCCAGATGCTGCAACCAGCTGCTACTGCCAGGTGAGGGGCCCCTGCTGGTGATGCTGAGGGCACAGGGCAAGCAGGAAGGAGCCGGCCCAAGCTCCCCTCTGCGCTGGCCTCCACCTCGCACTGCCGTGCACACGGCTTGTCCCAGAGCTGCCTCTGCCTGGACAGACTCAGCTTCAGAAGCACAAAGCATGACTTGGTGAACGGGGGGCTGAGAGGTAACAGCTTAATACTAAACACCTCTGAGCATTCTGACAACCAGGGACAAATACATGACACAGTCAAAAGCTGACTCTGTATAGGGAGTTTCTGTTAGCAGGGCTAGAGAAGAGAGATGGCCGCCTGCCAAGTACTTTGTGCTGGACACTGTACCTGTCTCCTTTTAGTGCCCCATAATATAAAAATGTCCAAGTTGAAAACTAATTAGTGGCAGAGATGGGTCTGAAACAGAGGAAAGTGAGCTTTCAGACACATGCACAAGACAAAATCAAGTCTGACTTCAAAATCCATGTTCTTTCCATTAAACTCAATTCCTTGGCATACACGGGATGGACTAAATATTAAACATTACAAGGGAGTGCCAAACAATAGCTTTGAGTCAAGCAAGGTATTGGAGTAAGGCCCCAGGAACTTGTGGCAGTCACCTGCACAGTCCCTGTGAGATCACAGGGCTGCAGACCTGTGTGGCTAGGCATCATGTGCACTGCGAAACCATCTGTGGTGACCTCATCTGATGACATCACACTCACCTAAGGAACCTTAAAAATACCTATTTCTGCCGGGCGTGGTGGCACATGCCTGTAATCCCAGCACTCGAGAGGCTGAGGCAGGATCATTGTGAGTTCGAGACCAGCCTGGGCTACAAAATGAATTCAAGGTCAGCTAGAACTGCATAGTGAGACCTTGGCTCAAAAAATAGGGCCAGGGATTTAGCTTAGTGGCATAAGTGCCTGTCTGGCAGGCGTGAGGCTGTGAGTTGAATCCCTAGTGCCACATGCATACACGCACGTGCGCACGCGCACGCGCACACACACACACACACACAATTTCCCAGGTCTCATTCCCAGTGACTACAGCTCAGCAGTTCTGAGTTACAACCCCAAAGCACAGACAAGCTCTGGGAGCCTTAAATCCTTCTGCCACGTACCTGGAGGAGTCACCTGAATCTTCTGATCATCCAGCTCCTCTTCCTGTGGCACCAAAGCCACAAAATAAGGGGGAACGCTTTTGCGGGGTGTGTATCTGCACACGGCTACGACCTCCTTCTCCAGACACTTGATCAGCAGGGCGCTGAACAGGGTTGAGCTCCCTAGAAAACAAAAGTCCCAGTGGCCTATATCCTAGAGGCCTCTTCCTTCCTCTTCACCGTGGGCGAGCCCACAAATTCTCTGCCATGCTCTTTATTTCACGGTCCCACCTGCATTTTGGCAACATGTGTCAGTAATATAGAGTGCTGAAGAAATCTCTCTGCTTGGTCCCACATTTCCAAAATTTAAGCGCAACACACTTCTAAAATGCCATCTCCACATTCCCATGCAGCATCCAAGTGGCGCCCATTCAGGGCACGGGCCTGGATAAACTGTCCCGGGCTAGAGGCCTTCATTTCCTTTGATCTCTACCACTTACCATTCACCAGGGACTCCTCCGGGTACATGAACAGGGAAGGCCTCAGGTGGTGGTGCTTCTTTAGCAGGGTCAAGGGCTTGAAACCGATGAGGACCAAACCAGGTTCATCAAACCGCTTCAGCTGCTCAGTTTCCTCTTTCTCTAGTACAATTTTCCGATTACCATAGATCTACAGGCAGGGAACAAGAGGGCCACACAGAGGGTCCATGGAGATTTAAGGTGCAGCCACACAACACGAGCAAGATAAAACTTTAAGGAAGAAGACAGTTCACCAGGGGCACCATCTTCTGGCAACAGGGAATTTACTGAGTGACTTCCAGCTACTTTACATTGGTCACCTAATTAATCCTGTCCCTGTTTGTCTGTCTCTCATTTTTTGGGGTACTAGGGACTAAACCTAGGGCCTTGGGCATCCCAGGTAAGTGTTCTACTACTGAGTGACATCCTCAGCTCCTTTTTTTATTTTGAGCCAAGGTCTCACTAAGTTGCCCAGGCTGGCCTCACGCTTGCAATCCTCCTTCCTCAGCCTCCCGACTCCCTGGGACTGTAGGCACACACCACCACAACTGACCTAATCTGTCTTCAGTAGCAATCCAAGGAGGTAGATAAAACTGTCGCACAGCGACTGGGAATACAGGTCAGTAGCAGAGCCCTTGACCAGCATGTACAAACGAGACGCCCTGGGTTTGATTCCCAGCACTGCAAATAAACAAACAAAAAAACAAAAAAACTATTTAACAGATGAGTAGATGGGTGCATGCTTGTAATCCCAACACTTGGGAGGCTGAGGCAGGAGGACAGCTGCTAGTTCAAGGTCAGCCTGGACTACACAGTGAGACCCTCTCTCAAAAAAAAAAAAAAAAAAAACAGATGAGCAAACTGAGATCCAGTTAGGTAACTCACTCCAGGTTATATAACTGCACTGTGCTTTAAACCTAGATCTTTCTCTTGTTAAAGGCCACTCTCTCTAGGTGCTTACTGTTTCTTTCATGTATCATGTGCTGTGCTCCCAGCCTTGCCCCTGACACACTAAGTATGATCGAGCCATGCCTATGGAATGAGAGCACCTGTGTCTGGTGCTGGGCTGGGCCTCAGTGTGGAATGCAGGCATGAGCACATACTCAAGGGTGACTTCCAAAATCTGCTTTCATTCTGACCCTGAAATGCAATTAGTAACTAAGCAGTCAAATCTGTGTTATGAACAACAGTCTTCAAGTTTTTTTCAGGCATCAAAAGGAACTCAGTGAGGGCCAGGGATATAGCTCAGTGGCACAGTGCCTGCCTGGCAAGCATGAGGTCATGAGTTCAATCCCTGGTACCAAAAAAAAAAAAAAAAAAACATACAAAACAAGGAACTCAGTGCCCAGAACTCCTGCCTCTGAATAAAACAACAGGAAAAACTACCCATTTCCAAAATGGAAGAGGAAATTTCAACTCTTCTTCAAAAAGCAGGGCAAAACACTCTGCTTTGAAATTTGTGCTCCAAAATCATAAGTTGAATAAAAATGCCATTTCATTTTAGTCACCTTTCTAGGGTCCTGAATTTATGTAAAAATCTGACTCCCACATAATTGAAAAAGGATGACTCATTTGATTTTAATTTTCAATGTCTAATCCCTCTATAGCTTGAACAAAGTAACAGGATGAAAATAATACTTTGTACTTAAAGACTGTCTTTTAGGTTCAAAAAGCAGATGTGAATCCTTTCAAAGCACAGGAAAAATTTCATTAGTTTAAAAAGAAACTTCAGTTTTAACATATGTATATGTGTATGTATATCTATGTGTGTACATAAAAAAAAATAGTTACGATAGTTACACTACTGAGCTAAGGGGAAAGATTTGTGCTGGCATTGTTCGGACAACTGAATGCAGATGTGTCCTGGGTGAATGATTTGGGGATGACAATGCGTAATGTATGTGTCACTGTTGCCCTGATTGACGTGTTCTGAAATGTTGTTTTAGTTTGGTTTTTTTTTCCCCTTTCTCCTTAAAATAAAATGAATTTGGAAAAAAGAAAGAAAGAGGGCCAGGAGTTTGGCTCGTTGGCTTAAGCTTGGCAGGCGTGAGGTTGTGAGTTCAATCCCTCATACCGACAAAAAAAAAACAAAAAAAAAAACAAAAAAAGAGACTTTAGTGTAGTAAAAAGAAATGTTCTCCCTTAAAAAAAAATGCACTTCCTATCCACCACTGCCCAAGCTCCTTCTCTCCTAGTTAACAAGCAAGCACAGGCACAGGCATTGCTTGCAAACACCAATGCCATTTAACTTTCCAGCTCTCAGGACATCACTGATCCAGACTTTGTGTCTCTAGAGGGGATAGACAGTTGTGCAGCGGAACTGCTTAAACTGGCCAGGCCAGTGATGGTGAACCTTTTAGAAACAAGTGCCATAGGGGCCGGGAGTTTGGCTCAGTGACTTAAGCGCCTATCTGACAGGCGTGAGGTTGTGAGTTCAACCCCTGGTGCCGCAAAAAAAAAAAAAAAAAAAAAAAAGAAACGAGTGCCAAAGTGCAACCCAAACCCACTTTTTTATTGCAAAATGCCAATACTGCAACTAAAACCTGAATACTGAGGTTTTAGTTTAGATGTAACAACCCACATATTAACACCTTTTGTCTTAAAAGAAAACACACGTGCCACAGGTTCACCCATACTGGGCTAGGCTGTCCACGTCTCACCTTCCTGACCACTCTCCCACAGGAGGAAGCTCAGGAAGGCAGCAGATCTGCCCACCTGAGACCGCTTGGTGTCGCTGGGCAACAGCAAACTGCCTGTGTTCACATTGAACGTCCGGGTCTTGGTTTTCACTGGTTCATTTGTTTCCCGGTACAGCCTCACAGGCGGCGGCTTGTTGGCCTTCTGGACCAGGTTATAAATGCCCACAGTAAGCGCTGTATCTTTGTCAAGCTTAAATTTTAACCTGAGAGAAGAAAAAATAAAAGCATGGACTGAAAGGTTACATTTATTTTCCTACCTAAAACTCCTCCATGGAGGCCAAGCTTCCACTTGCTTTATTCTCTCCAACAGTCCTAAGCAAGTTCATAGAGATGAGCACAGGCGAGAACACAGGGAAGTGTTATGTACACGAAACAACTCCCCATAACGAATGTGATCATTGTGTACTGCTAACGTACACTAACAAAAAAAAAATTTTTTTTTTAATTTTTAAATGACTTTTAAAAAAATCTACAAAGAATCTTTTTTTTTTTTTAACAGGACCTCACTAAGTAGTTCAGGCTGGTCTTGAACTCTTAGCAATCCTCCTGCCTTTGGCCCCCAGTGCTGGGATTATAGACTGGAATACATTTTAATACAAGAGAATTCCCTATACCACAATCTTGGGAGTCTAAAGCACCAAGATCAGTCTGAGCATTTATTAACCACTTAGATCCATGCCAGAGGACACACCGCTGGGTGCAGTGGAGCTCAGCAGTAGCACTCTTGTCCAGCACGCACAGGCCTGGGGTTTGAGCCTAGCACTGTAAAATACTAACTACAGGCCTGATCCACTTCAGAAAGAAACATCGTGACCCCTTAAAATAAAGTTCTGATATCAAGGCTCTTCAAAAGATGATCTACCACGTCAGTCTTTAAGCTAAGATCAAGCGTAGTACAAGATCACATGAAAAATTCTACTGGTCTCAACTCTTTAAGAAATCAGAATGAGTGCTGGAAAAGCAGCTCGTGGCACAACACTTGCCTGGCATGCACAAAGTCTTGGGTTCAACCCTCAGCAGAGAAAAAAACGAGAGTAATATGATTCAAACAACGATAATAACCCTCAATGAATTTTTCCCCCATATTGCTCAGTTTTATGTTATTTTTTTTTAAATTAACTCCTACAGGTAACCTAATGAGGCAGGTGCTATTATCCCCAGTACAGAGAAGAAAACAATGCACTGATGAGAGCAGCTGGGGCCATCCTGAGACTGCAGAGACAGAGGACTGTGCTGCTCTGCAAGCGCTGCACTGGCCATCTGCATGTAAAGCGGTGTTTTGGAGGAGCACGCACACCAGGTGTGCAGCTAGGAACATCAAAGCAAGTCACTGCCTGTCACTTCTCAGGGGACCTGTGGGCAGCTGACCTCGCCTCCGTACCCACCTGGAGAGCACACGCTTCCTAGTCTCCTTGGCACGAACCTTCCTCAATAGGTCTTCCAGCTTGCTCGATTCCTCAAAGTGAACCCCCAGGTCTGCATCCTCTGCTACACTAATAATATCTCTGTAGAACAAGGATATGTCAAAGCCTCCACGTTTCTTCAGGTGCATCAAGTCAAGGAAAATACCTGGTGTGAAGACAGACAAAAGTGAGAAGGAAAAACAATTCCCAGCAAGAGAGTAAAAAAAAAAAATTTAAAGGAATAGAATATAACTAAGCATGGTGTCACATATTTGTAACCTCAGTAGTTCAGAAGGCTGAGGAGCCTAAATTTGAGGCCAGCCTGGACAACAGAACAAAATCCTGTCTCAAAAATTAAAAAAGGAGCCAGGTGTGGTGGCGCACGCCTTTAAACCCAGCACTCGGGAGGCTGAGGTAGGAGGAGTGTTTTGAGTTCGAAGCCAGCTTGGGCTACAACACGAGCGAAAGGCTGGCCTGAGCTACACAGTGCAACCCTGCCTCAAAAAACCAGGGCCGGGTGTTTGGCTCAGTGACTTAAGCACCTGTCTGACAGGCATGAGGTTGTGAGTTCAATCCCCAGTGCCGCAAAAAAATAAAAATAAAAAATAAAAAAAGGACTGGGCATGGTAATGCACACCTGTAATCTCAGCACTCAGGAGGCAAAGGCAGGAGGATCCTTGCAAGTTCGAGGCCAGCCTGGATTAAAAGTGAATTCAAGGCCAGCCTGAAGTGCATAAGCAAGACCCTGTCTCAAAGAATAAAAATAAAAATAAAAATAAATAAAAAAGGGACCTGGTTGTGGTGGCACACACCTGTAATCCAAGCACCCAAGAGGCTGAGGTAGGAGGATCACTATGGTGTTTAAGGCCAACCAGAACTACAGTGACTTCAAGATCAGGCTAAACTACATAGTGAGATCCCCCGTCTTAAAAAAAAAAAAAAAAAAAAAAAGGCTGGGGATAGAGCTTCGTACTTCCTGAGTTCAATCCCCAGGGTCACAAAAAGAGACAGAGAGAGAGAAAGAGACTCATTAGGTTGCCCAAGGATGTCCTGATCCCCTAGACTCAAGAGATTCTCCCACCTCAGTCCCCCCCGCCACCGTAGCTGGGACTACAGGTATACACACCATGCCTGGCTCAAAAATTTTCTTCAGTTACACTCAAATTTGATTTTGTTTTTTGGGGTTTTTTGTTCATTTGTTTCTTGAAATAGTCTCACAAAGCAGTCCAGGCTAGTCTTGAACTCATCATGTAGTCCAGGATGGCTCCAAATTCATAGCAATCCACCTGCTTCAACCTCTCAGATGCTTGGATGACAAGTGCGCACCACTATGCCTGACTTCTTAAACTTGATCTTAAAAGCTCTCCCTAAAACTAAACTTGTTATTAACATTTTCAGGACTTAAAGAAGGTGGCTAAGCCAGGCATGGTGATGCGTACCTGTAATGCCAGGCCTTGGGAGGTTAGAGGAGGAGGATTACCGAGAGTTCAAGGCCAGCCTGAACTTTATAACGTGATGCTGTCTCCAAAAAAAAAAAAAGTGGCTAAATAAGTCAGTTATTGTGATTTCAGTTATTATGACTTATTCAAATACCCACTTTCATGGTAGCTTGTCAAACAAGACTGCTCTACTAGAACCCTGTAGACAGTACAGCAAGACCACTCAAGACCGTTTCTGGTGTTTGTTAATGTTACACAGGTGTCTTCCCCTTGCTCCACTTTACTCTTAAACTCAAGGCCTTCGCACTGAACCATATCCACAGTTCTTTTTCACTTTATTCTTTCATTTCACTCTGGATGGTGAAAAACAAACACCTGACATCAGCTATAAAGAAAATAACAAAAGCTGAGTGTTGTGATGTATACCTGTAATCCCAGCTACTCAGGAGGCCGGGCCAAGAGGACCACAACTTCAGGGCCAGCCTGGGCATCTTAGCAAGACCTTATCTTAAAATAAAGTCAAAAAAATAAAATAAAATAAAATAAAAAGGGCTGGGGATGTAGCTCAGCATTCCCTTGGCTCAATCCCCAGTACTGAGAAAAAAAATAAAAAGAGAGAAAGAGAAAGCGCAATAAAGTTAAGTGCCAATTAAGAGAACACGGCAAATGCCCACCTGTGTCACGGAGGTCACTGGCCTTGGTCCTGGCCCGGCTGGCCTTGGCACTGTCACCACCATGGGGGTCATCGTCGTTGGTGAACAGCATGATCCTCTTATGACTCATCTTGACCTGCACATCGCTGAAGAGGTTGGCGCACACCCACAGCACTTCACTCAGCGAGTAGTCAGACCCGTGGCCAATCAGGTCCTGGAAATGGTCTTGGCCCGGCTGTCCCTTAAACCGGTCAAGCTCAAGCACTCGTTTAGCACCTGGTCAAAAGCAGGGAGTCAAATGCACACAAAACATCTACGCGTCAGCTGTGGCCAGCTTCACCATAGGCGAACAGAGAGACTGGGTTCTCTTTTCACCCCACCGCAGTTTAAAGTGCACAGTGAGGTCCATATCCCAGCAAGGACCCCAGTGCAGGAGACCACACTCCTAGACACGACAGAACCTGCTCCCTCGGGTTTGGCCCATTGTCAGGACTGTGACATTCCCAGTCTATCACTGACCTGGATTATCCAGTTCTTGTAAAACGTAAATATTTTTAAAATTCACTGAATTTTTGTCTTTCTTGGTACCATAGAACACCACTCCCAAGAGATCTCGGTCACTGCTTATGATCTTACTTGTGTACACACTCTCGATACACTAGAAAAAAAAAAATCCAACAAATATTTACTTACCACCCAACTTCAGTTCTCTAAGTGCCTGGCACACAGCAAGTGCTCAGTATGTCCCAGCTGAATCTGTACATGGGGCTAGAATAAGATGTGACCCCCAACCTTCAGGAAACTCAGGTCAGTGAGAGTGACGGGCATATGGACATACTTAGCAAGTTACAACAAAAGGCAAAGCTGGGCATAGTGGCACACACATGTAACCCTGCACTCTGGGAGGCTGAGGCAGGAGAATCAATAGCTCAAGACCAGCCTGGGCAACTTATCAACTTAGGGAAATCCTGTCTCAAAATAAAAATTTTAAACATGGCTGAGAAAGTAGCTCAATGCAAAGGCCCTAAGTTCAATCCCCTGAACCTAAAAAAAAAAAAAAGCACAGTGCCATAAACACATAACAAAAGTATAAGCAGTCCCTACCGCAAGAAGCCAGAGAAGGACAAATCTGTATATTCTCAGGGAGGAGACTGACTTACAGGAGCAAAAAGAAGCCCAACACTGCAACTTAAAACCTGGAGTTGAGTCCCACTGATGTTACTTAACTGGCTGAGTTTGGACAAGTCACCTACCGGTCTTTCCTCAATATCCTCACCCTAAGAAATAGTTTATGTATATAAGTAATTACAAGGGTTAAGTTAACAAGAAGTAGATGTGACCCAAAGATAAGTCAGTAACTATTCCTCCATTTTTTTGTTTGTTTTCTACTAAGAATCAAACTCAGGACCTCGTGCTTGCCAGGCAGGTGCTGTGCCACTGAGCTATATCCCAGGCAAGTCGGTAAGTATTAATAGCACCCTTGAAATAAATAGCTTGGGCTGAGGATTTAGATCAGTGGTGTAAGTGCCTGCCTGGCAGGTGCAAGGTTGTGAGTTCAATCCCCGGTACCAAAAATAAATAAATAAAATAAAATAAAATAGCATAATTACACAGCTAAAGACACTGGCGTTCCAGCCACAGGAAAGGTTTCCTCATCTAAACTAACAGCAGCATCTGGAAAATGAGGCTTCCAAAGGGTTCGTCAAGCCGGGCATGGTGATGCATGCCTTTAATCCCAGCACTAGGGAGGCTGAGGTAGGAGAAGCGTTGTGAGTTCAAGGCCGGCTTGGGCTACAACGCAAGCTCAAGGCCGGCCTGAGCTACATAGTGCGACCCTGCCTCAAAAAAACTAGGGCCAGAATTTGGCTCAGTAACTTAAGCACCTGTCTGGCAGGCACGAGGTTTTGAGTTCAATCCCCGGTGCTACGAAGAGTTGGTCAATCTGGGGAAGCCTATTTAATTCTGAGGCCACAAACAAAATTAAGTTTCTAAGTCTATAAAGCTGAGAGATAAACCAACTGTGGTGAACTTTACACATCCTGCCTGGGCCCTGACCTGGCCTTCCTTCACACAAGTCATCTTGTCCTTCTCATTTTGCTCCTTCCAGTATTGGGAGATTGATCCCACGACCTCCACACTGAGTTACACTGCCAGTCCTTTTCTATTTTTTATTTTGAGACAGTGTCACTAAGTTGCCAAGTTGCCCAGGTAGGGTTTGAAATGTCTATTCTTAAATGCAAAATTTATATCATGGATATTTACAATCATCTGCATAGCAAGTAGTCATTTCTGCAAATATTGTAAACTACTCATTGAACTGTCAAGCTTTTACAATAATGTGGTGAGGGCTCTTTCTAAATTCTAAGAATTATAACAAAAACAAACCTGTTTGATCCAGAAACACATTTTTTAAATTCATTTTTTGGAGACAAGGTCTCACTATGTAACCCAGGCTGGCCTCAAACTCTGGGGGTTCCTCCTGCCTCAGCCTCTCAAGTGCTGAGTTAACAGGCATGCACCACCACACCCAGCTTAGCAATACATCTGAAATGATACAGTGGCTAGCACAGTCTGTGCAAGAAGACGAGGGCCAGGAATGTAGCTCAGTAGCACAGAGCCTGCCAGGCAAGTGCGAGGCCCTGAGTTTAATTCCTGGTACCAAAATAAATAAATAAGAAGATGAGAAAAAGGAACTAAAAGAGAATTTTAGAAAATGTTCTTTTATTGCTTTCTTATCAAATACCTGGTGTTCATTTGTAAGTGTCTCATTCATCTGGCACCTAATATTACTTTTTTTATTTTTTATTTTTTGACAGTGGTAGTACTGGAGATCAAACCTAGGAATGTTCTGTCACTGAGCAACATCCCCAGCCTCCTTTCCTTTTTATTTTACAGGGTCGCACTAAGTTGCCCACGCTGGCTTCAGACTTGTGCTTCTGAGTTGCTGATATTACAGGCTGGCACTACCAAACACAGCTAACCCGCTACTTCTTCCTCAACTGCAATCACAGGCAGCCATCCTGAGAGGCTAAGCATCACACAATATTGGCAAATTTTCCAAAGAATTCTTGGTTTTAAAAGTGGTGCTCAGAGTTTTGTTGTTGTTTATTTACATTGTTAATCAAATGAAAAGGCAGTCTTACCTGAATGCTCATATCAAAAGGAGTCAGTTCATTTTCACCCTGAGATTCAAACATGGCCCTGGAGGCATCCACCAAAAAAATTAAACTATCTCTTCCTGAGTATTTATATTCTCCTGGGGGGAAAAAACCAGAAGGGAATGTTTACCCTTATATTCGTATTTATCACATTTACCACTCACAGCATAAACTAGTGAATTACAAGGTAGATACCCTTAAAACTATCACTCAGGGAAGGCAACAGAAATAAAATTGCTTAATTACATAACTAAAGCCAGCAGCACCCCAGAGTCCATCCACATTCCCATCCAATTACAATACCCAGCTGGGTCCAAAGTAACTACAATCCTGACTACTGATAATCACTTTCTTTTCTTTATAATTTTATCACTCAGTTTCATTCCTAAACATTAAACATTAAAAGTCAAAGTCTTGATTTTTTAAGAAATGTTTTGGGAGTTTCCTACTCTGCAGATATTCCTTTATCTTCCCTTGTAAATTAGCTGCTGAAGAATCAGGATGCTCTGACACATATATTTAACTTGCCTACATTCTGAGTTACGCTGACTGAATTCTTCACTGTTTCCCCCACCTCCCAGTGTTAGGGATTGACTCAGGGGCACTCTAGTTCTCTATCACTTAACTATATCCCCAGCTTTTTAAATTCTGAAGACAGGATCTCACTAAATGGCCCAGACAGGCCTTGCACTTGGAATCGTCCTGCATCAAATTCCCAAGTAGCTGGGGTTACAAGTGGGTACCACACTCAACATATTGTCTTGTTTTTGTTTATTTTGTTTTTTGTCTTTTTGAGACAGGGTCACACTATACAGTTTAGGCTGGCCTTGAGCTCATTTTGTAGCCCAGGCTGGTCTCGAATTCACAAGAATCCTCCTGCCTCAGCCTCCTGAGTGCTGGAATTACAGGCGTGAGCCAACACACCTGGTTCATTGTCTTGTTTTTGTTTGAGACAGTCTCTAAATTGTGATTCTCCTGCCTCGGTCTCCTTAGGTGAGATTACAGACATGCGCCACCACACCAGCTACAGTGCTGCTTCTTAATACAATAAACTTCATTAGCTGCCTTTTGGAAAACAACATAAAAGTACTGTACCAAAAACCAGGGCTGGGAGTTTGGCTCAGTGCCTTAAGCACCTGCCCTGGCAGGCGTGAGGTTGTGAGTTCAGTCCCCCGTGCCACAAAAAAAAAAAAAAAAAAAAAAAAAAAAAAAAAAAGAGTCTTAACAAAAACTATCTTAACCAGGTGAAACCTACCTCTTAGTAATCTACCTTAAGATATGGCAAAATCCTTGTGCAAAATTTACTTCAATGGCTGTTGCTGGAGTGAGGACAGCCACACCCAAGCATCCGTGAGTCAGCGTCACTCGAAGACTGTGGAGGGAGAGAACCAGGCCTCACCAGGAAGCGATCCTGGCCAAGAAACCATATCATTTTCATTGTTTTGTTGGGCTGGGTTTTATGCTCTTTTTGTTTTATGTTAAATCTGATGGCATGAGCAGCTATTTGAAAGATAGCGAGACATATTATGGTAGCTATTTTGGATTTACTATTGGCTTGTTTTGAAGTTCTTTATTACATTCATTGTTTTATTTTTATTGTTTCTATTCTATTCTGTTCGATTTTTACTATGTCTGAAGGTATCTGAAGCTACCTGAAGAAAACAAAAGGCATTATGGTAATGATTGTTGGTTTTCTAAGGTTTTGAAGTCCTGTATCACTTATACTGGTTTATTTTGATTGGTTTTATTCTGTTATATTTTCCTTGACTTTATCCTCTCTAAAATTTAAAAAAAAAAAATTTTACTACAATGTTATTCATTAAGCAACAAATTGATTCAAGGTCATCCTGGGCTACACAGTGAGTTCAGGGCCAGCCTGAACTACATAGCAAGACCCTGTCTCAAACCCACTCCCCCAACACCAAAGCAACAAATTGAAAATAACTAAAATGCCCAACAAGAAATAGAATTACACTACATTTAAAATAAGTTATGAAGACTACGTATATGTAACTGTGTGTAAAGATATACCTATGACACAATAAGAAAAAACACAAAATTAAGAATACATGTTTAAAATTCTTTTTTTTTTTTTTTTTTTTTTTCAGCACCAGGGATTGAACTCACAGCTTCATGCCTGCCAGACAGGTGCTTACGCCACTGAGTCAAACTCCCGGCCCTAGTTTTTTGAGGCAGGGTCGCACTATGTAGCTCAGGCCAGCCTTGCACTCATGTTGTAGCCCAAGCCGGCCTCGAACTCACAACGCTCCACCTACCTCATAAAATTCTTTTTTGAAGAGTGGTATAAATTAAAATGGGAGAAATGCACATGCACTCTGATTACAAAATAAAAATCAGATACAAGGAAAAACGTGTGTGTGTGCACACGTGTGTACTTAAGGGATAAAGATTGAAAGACACATGAAGGAAATAGTGAAAATGCCAAAATGAATCTGAGCATGGTGGCCAGGCCTGTAGTCCTACCTACTACAAGAGGCTGAAGCAGAAGGATTTCCTGAGCCCAGCAGTCCGAGACCAGCCTAGGAAACATTATGAAAATGAGACCCTGATGCAAAAACTAAAAATACAATTTGGTGTGTTGGTGAACACCTGTAATTCTTGTTATTTTTAGGGGGTTGAGGCAGGAGAACTGTGAGTTCAGGACCAACTTAGGCAGCTTGGCAAGAACCAGTCTCAAAATAAAAAGGACTGGAGATGTAGCTCAATAGTAGAGATCTCACTTAGCATGTGCAAAATATACAAGATAAAATAAAATACAATTACAAAATGGTGGTATTGGTTACGTTAGGGTGATAGATACACAAATTACAGTTAGTTTTTTGTTTCCTATGTTTCTCAATTTTAATACAAAACACTTTTAGCAATGTGTCCCTTAATTTTATTTTATTTTTTTGGTACCAGGAATCAAACTAAGGACCTCACACTTGCCAAGCAGGCATTGTGTCACTAAGCTATATCCCCAACCCTACAAAACATTTTTAAAGAAACACTTTAAAATTTTCCACTCAAGAGAGCCGGGCATGATGGTGCATGCCTTTAATCCCAGCACTAGGGAGGCTGAGGTAGGAGGAGCGTTGTGAGTTTGAGGCCAGCTTGGGCTACAACATGAGCGAAAGGCTGGCCTGAACCAGGTAGTGCAACCCTGTCTCAAAAAACTAGGGCCAGGAGTTTGGCTCAGTGGCTTAAGCTCCTGCCTGGCTGGAGCGAGGTTGTGAGTTCAATCCTCAGTGCCCCCCCCACACACAAAAAAATTTTCCACTCAGGAACATAAACAACACATACCATTCATTTCTCTTCCTTTGCCCACCGTGTTACTGTACTGCCAAATCTGAGGTCTATCCTTAATTGTGTCACCAACGTCTACTCTTTCATGGCTGCAGTTACTACAGGGGGAAGGCACTTTGACGGAGGTCCCAGAATGAGTAAAACTACCTTAAGTGAGGAAGGGTCTTACCTGAGCCACATAAGGTGACAAAGGATACCCCCAAAAAGGTTCACTTATTGAAGTTCAACAGATGTCAACCTACCAGTAACCAAAAAACATATAAGGCTAGAAATGACCCACAGACATAATAAAAATAAATGATCGGGAATATCCAATATGCTGATGATTGTTGCTGTTTTGTTGGTTGGGGTGAAATTGTTATGTTTTGATTTCTTGTTCTCTTTTTGTCTAAAATAAAAAATAAGAATAAGAACAAGAATAAATGAGCCTAGGATGGCTCTGCAAAGATCAAAGAGTGAAAAGTATTTTGGAGCCGGGCGTGGTGGCGCACGCCTTTAATCCCAGCACTCGGGAGGCTGAGGTAGGAGGAGCGTTGTGAGTTCGAGGCCGGCTTGGGCTACAACATGAGTGCAAGGCTGGCCTGAGCTACATAGTGCGACCCTGCCTCAAAAAACCAGGGCCGGGAGTTTGGCTCAGTGGCTTAAGCGCCTGCCCTGGCAGGCGCAAGGCTGTGAGTTCAATCCCCGGTGCCGCAAAAAAAAAAAAAAAAAAAAAGAAAAGTATTTCGGACTGTTTGGGGAAAGAAAGATGGGCCACCAGACAGCAAAGGCCACCTAACAGTCAGTGAGCGGCAAGAAAGGTGTCTCTGCTACACATAGGACAGCACCATGGGTTAAAGTCACTTACCACCCGCATCAGGGCTATCCTCCTCTTCTTCTTCCTCTTCATCGCCCTCGGTTTTATAGAAAGATTCCCACGCTGACATGCTGGTTTCTGCTAAGTGAAAAAAGATGAGGTAACAAGAAAATATTCTTCTTGAGACAAGAGGCTATCTTGTCCATGGTACTCTCGAACTCACGATCCTCCTGCTTCGGCCTCCAGAATACCTAGGGATTACCAGAGTGCACCACAATAATAACTCTAGAAAACATCTCAACTTCGAGGCTCTTTTGAGAGCTGTTATAAAGGCTCGGGGATACTAAGGATGGGTCCCTGTGCCTCGAGGCTCTCGGTCCTTGGAGTGCAGAGGGGAAGGGACTCGGGGTCAGTCTAGCAGCAGCGTCACCTTAGTTGCCCGTTAGGGGCACTTCAAGGCCTGCGGTAGCCAAGGTGGCCGCTCAGACGGTGCGCTGGTGCAACCCGACCCTGGGGTCCCATCTCTTACGCCACCTGCACTCCTAGGGTCCCCATCCGGCCCCCCAATCTCCCCCACCCGCTCTGCCACGCCCACAGCAGTCTAGAGCTGGAGGCCGCGGAAGCCAAATACCGCCTCCTCCAAGAGCGGGGGGTGGGGTGGGGAGGGGGAGAATCCAGTGGCGGCCCCTACTCAGGGCTGCAGTTTTGAAGGACGCTGCCTCCCTGGGAGTCTAGGGGGACGCGCCAGACTGAGTGGCAAAGCAGGACGAAACCAGTCCCGGTCTGCAAGCAACACGCACAGAGCACAACAGGCCTACCTCAACCTCAGAGATCAACGCGCACAAGAGAGCACCGCGCATGCGCAAACTGTCGTTCTAGCTCCCCGACCAACAACGCCTCTTACGTCATTACGCACAGAGCCTCCTTCTTCCCATCTAGTTGACGCGCCCACCACAACTCGGCACAAGTCTATTGGAGAACGCCCCGCCCCTTCGGTGAAGCTCCTCCCCGTTTGGACTTACACACATGCGCGAGAGTACGTCCCCGCCCCCGCCCCCGCCCCCTCGTCAGTGCAGACCCTCCCGGTCCCCTCTGTCACCTCACAGTAGTCGTTGCCGGTAGCGGGTGCGGTGGGCGCGAGCAGCTCAGGGCCGCCTCTCCCCCGCCCCTCAGGCAGGGCCCGGGCTCGGTCCCCATCCCGCTCCCACTTCTCCCCACCTCCGTCGGGTACGGGAAGGTCCCAGCCGCTGCCGGGTCCCTGAGGGCCATCGTGGCCGCCGCCACGGGTCCCCATGGAGCCGCCGCATCTGTATCCGGTGAAGCTGTACGTGTACGACCTGTCCAAGGGCCTGGCCCGGCGGCTTAGCCCCATCATGCTGGGTGAGAGGACGGGGCAGAGGGCAGATGGGGAGAAAGGCGAGCCGAGGGGGAAGTAGGTGCAGGCGGGCGGAGGGAGGAGACGGGGCGGGGGGGGGGGGGGTGGAAGAAAGGTCGAGTAGAGAAGGTGAGGCTCTGGGCACCCCAGCCCCACTTTCCCATCTGAAGGTTTTCATCTGGGGAGAAGGGATAGCGGACTTGCGCCCTCCACTTGCTGGGGGCTCAAGCAGGGACCATGCCCTCCAGACCCCTTTGAGCTAGGGGTCCCGGCTGCTCTCGGCCTTGCCTAGGGCGCCCCCGCCTTCCTTCCTTGGCGCGGTGCCGGGAGTTAAGGATGCCTCCCGCGGTATCCCTCGTGGTGAAAGGGACACTGCAGAGGAGATTCTCGGGTGTCCCTCGGGGAGAACTTACCTCCGCGCCAAAGGGGAACTCCCTCTGCAGTCCCCGAGGTAGAGGGGTTGGGAGTTGAGCTGCAGATGGGGCCCAGCCATCGCCCGCACCCCCAGGTAGAGGTCAAGTCAGATCAGTGGGTACCCGAGCTTCGGGATTCACCAAGTTCACCTAAAGCAAGACGGTCTTCTCCCAACAGTTTCTAAGTTAATTGCTTTGGCCCAGATATTAAGAAAAGAATTCTGGGGGAGGACTGGATGCTGTTGTATGAGCAAAGACTAGTAGAGGAAGTATTTCGATTGTGCTTCGTTAACTACTTTAATGCTGGGAGAGATCAGGCCTTGTTCATTGGGGAAATCAAACCTCCCTTCAACTCAAATACCAGGATGTCTTGTGTTACACAGGAATTGTCAGCTTTGTAATTTCAGGTAATAATTGACAAGGCAGGATTCTAGGAATTGAAAATCGAACAGCTTCGGCAGCATCCGTTTGAATGGTTGGTGTTTTCTTGGCTTTTATTGGAGACATTGGAGAATGAATTATTTTTCTTTGGCAAACAGGGGGGTCAGATGAGATCAAGGAAGTAAGACTTTTTTTGGAGCTCCAGGAATTGAACCCAGGGCCCTATGTATGCTAGCCAAGTACTGTACCAAGTACTGTACCACAGCCCCAGCCTTTTTTATCTTTCGAGACGGGGTCTTGCAAAGTTGTCCAGGCTAGCTCCAATTTGAGATTCTCCTGCTTCAGCCTCTCTATGCTGGATTACAGGCCTATACCACCACACCCCGGAGAAAGATACAGTGGAGGATATCTTTTCAGTGTCCCTAGGCTTCTAATGTGTCATAGTGAGTCAAATTTAATCCCTCTATCATATGCTAGTGAGCAGTTCCTATATTTGACTTCACGTCAGAATATCTAGGATGCTCAAAGAAACATAAATACTAGGTGGGGATGTAGCTCTGTGGTAGAGCACTTGCCTAACATTCGATAGGCTCTGAATTTGGTCCCCAGCGCTGCCAAAAAAAGAACAAACACCAAAAACCCTTTATTTCCAATATATATTATTAAATGAGATTAGAAAAATAGAAAATGAGTCGGGTGAGGTGGCGCATGTCTTTAATCTCAGCACTCGGGAGGCTGAGGCAGGAAGATCATTGTGAGTTCAAGACCAACTTGGGCTACAAAGTGAGCTCAAAGCCAGCCTGAACTGTATAGTGAGACCCTGTCTCCAAAAAATAGGGCCGGGGGTTTAGTT
This sequence comes from Dasyprocta punctata, assembly GCA_004363535.1. Lineage (NCBI taxonomy): Eukaryota > Metazoa > Chordata > Mammalia > Rodentia > Dasyproctidae > Dasyprocta > Dasyprocta punctata. Next base: position 24,128 of record RJWM01017791.1, on the reverse strand, counting down.
CAGTGGCTTTAAGCGTCTGCCTGCCAGGCGCGAGGTTGTGAGTTCGATCCCCGGTACCAAAAAAAAAAGAAAAAAAAATAGAAAATGATTGTTTAATATATGAATGTGCATTTAAAGTGAAGGATATTTATGTGCTTACTTAGGCAAACTTTTCTGGGAGGGTACACAGGAATTGCTAACAGTGGAGCTTTTGGAAAGCGGAGCCTGCTGTCAGGGGACAGGAGTGCACTTTTCCTTATTGTTTCACATACCATGTGTTCAAAAGAAAGTTTTAAATATATGAATTCTAGAGCCATACTTTACAAGTCTTAAATCAGAATATCCTAGAATTTTGATCCATAAATTTGTGCTTTAATAAGCTGCTCAGTAATTCTTGTGCAGCTAACCCATTACTGGACAGAAGTTTGGGCCTAGCTGTCCAGTTGTTAAAATGTGTAAGGCAGTGGTAGGTGGTATCACTCACTGATAGCATCTGCCCAGCATGTACAAGACCTGGAGTTCATTCTCCAGCAGCACACACATACACAAAAGGTAAGGCAAATGTGAAAGCAAAACTTACAGAGTCATTGGGGAAGTGCTAGTCATTAATAGATTACATCAGTTAAGTTCTAACCAGACTTGGAATGGAGCCATTGTTTAGTTTGATCATTTTGAGGCATCACTTGGGTATTTCCTAGCCCCATAAATAAAAGTACCCCTCTGGCCAGGCGTGGTGGCACACACCTGCAATCTCAGCACTCAGAGACAAGAGGATTGCCAAGAGTTCAAGACCAGCCTGGGCTACATAGTGAGACCCTGTCTCAAAAAAAAAAAAAAAAAGCCTCCCTGCTCTGGGTATTTTTTATCTTGCTATCTAATAATTATTGCTTTTCACTGAAAAAGGCCTCAGGGGTAACACTTCATTCATTCAACAGATACTGACATGCCTACTGTGTGCTAGTCAATCTGTGGGAGATGTTAAAAATAGAAAATACTCAAAGGAAGTACAGATCTGTGTGGTCTGTGCTGTTCAGGAAGCAAACTGGGTCCTGAGATAGCAATTAATAAGTGAGAGCTACTTTAAATAAAGGTATTAGAGTAGTCACTTTCAAGTTGGACCTTTAGGGTGAGGAAGAAGTAGCCCCTGGAGGTTGATGAGGAAGTTACATTGATCCAGGCAGAAGAGGGCTCAACCAGCCAAGGCCAGGAGACAGGAAGGAGCCCGGCCTGGTACTGGAACTGAAGGCAGGCCTTGTGGGTATAGTGGGCAAAGGTGAAGTAGGAGACCTGCCCCCACTCTTTTAAATACATATGAAATCCTAGAAGACTTCATCCTGACATGGGAACTTCACCAGTTTGTCACATCCAGTTGCAGTGGTGTTTCTGAGGACATCACTTTGCTCACAAATCTATTTCTTTTTCCCATATTGCTTTTATGCCTTTTATAAAGGCAATGGAGAAAGGATTCACAAGGCTAGTGATCATTATTTTCTAGAAGATGAATGGAAAACAGGCATGGCCTTTCTTGTTCAGCCCACTCAGATATCACCAACCTTAAGCAAGATCAGGTATATCTTGGTTCTGTTAGTTCTTTAAAGAGTCAATTTCTTTGCTGGTTTTTGTAACGAATTCTAGAAGTATCAATAACCAGCATTTACTGACAGTTTACCATGTGCCAATCTTTTTTGTTTCTGAGTATTTGCATGCATAAGAATCTTTACCACACTTCTGTAATATAGCTCCTGTTACTATCTCTACTTTTTAGTTAAGAAACCTAATACAAAGAAAGTTAAAAATTTGCCTCAAGTCATATAGCTGGTAAATGGTAGAATAGGGTAATAAGCACAGATCAGATGGTCATTTACCATACCATCTCTAATGTGTAGCATATTCTCTTGTAACTGATATAAATCAGGTACCTTGTTCAAGTGTCAGAGGGCATCCATAGTCAAATATTCCAAGTTTGGATGAGAGGGAAAAAAATCTGGGTTCAATGTGTATGTGCTATTCACAATCTAGAGTGAGATTATCCTCTTAGACTTCCTTTTTCCAAGCTAAATACATACTAGCACACTTTAGTTATGTTAGTTCCCCATTGTAAGACTTCGCCCAGCTCTGTTACAGTTTGTGACTGGACTAGGTAACATCCAGTGAGTTCCTCCCGAACATGCGGATTCCACACTTTACTCTGTCCTGTGTTCAGAGTCTTAGATTGCCTCCCAGGAAGCTATTCCTATTCCACAGTTCATTTGCCACCAAAATGGCCCCACATTATCCTTAGCATTCTAATTGAGCAGACAGCCTGACAGCCCTTTTTCCCCATACTACCATCTGCTCAATGTAATTAGCTATTATAATTGTCCTTTAGTTCATCCTCTTAATCATTTTAGCTGCGTTTCAGATTTCTTGACCCTTTTTTTTTTGGTGCCAAAGTATATGAGATAAATGTAGACTTCTTTAATTGTGCTGAGATACAGAACTTCATTGTTTACTTTCGGATCTGGTTTATATGCATGCACACATTGATAGATATTTACAAATAAAATTGTTCTCAGGTTTGGGCCAAGGATGTAGCTCAGTGGCGTAGCACCTGCCTGGCAAGTGCAAGGCCCTGAGTCCGATTCCCAGTACCAAAAAAAATTGTTCTCAGGTTTGAAGATTTGGGAAAATAGGAGAGAGAGATTGAGAGAGAGATACAGAGACAGACAGAGAATTTCTAGGCAAAATGCTGTATTTTTATTTTCTATTGAGACAATCTCACTAAGTAACCCAGGCTGCAGTTCAGCTCTCAGCAATCATCCTGCCTTAGCCTCCCAAGTGCTAGGATTACAGACATGTACCACTACACCCAGCTAGGCAAAAATGCAATTTAGTGAGTCTTTGAGATTTTATGCTGTGCTCAGCTTCCTGCTTAATTCTGTAGTACAAATAGTAATATGCCCCAAAATAAAGTGCACATACATACAAAATTAGATTAACAATATAGAGAGATTATGATCAGATACCAAAATGAAAGTAGTGAGCCAGGGTGGTGGTGTGTGTGTATAATTCCAACACTCAGGGAGGCTGAGGTAGGAGAATCACGAGATTAAGCCCAGCCTGGACAATTTAACAACAGCCTGTCTCAAAAAAAAAAAAAAAAAAAAAAAAAAAAAAAAAAAAAAAAAAAAAAAAAAAAAAAAAAAAAAAAAAAAAAAAAAAAGGGAATGGTGCGGCAACTATTTCAGTTGTTTCAGCAAATGCCTGGAGCTCCCGAGGGCAGGAACTCAGTCTCACTTTTCTGTGTGTCTCCAGTAGCCAGAAGAGGTACCTGTTGAGTTGATTTTGTTTATTTTTGTGGTGCAGGGGATCAAACCCAGGGCCTCACTGAGCTATACCCTCAGCCATAGGAAGTATTGATTATAGAAATGATTAAGGCTTGGACTCAAGCTTGCAGATCTTGTAGAATTTATTTGGATGTAAAGGAGTTTTTTTGAAACATCTTAATGCTATCTATTGTGCTTTGTTTTTGATTTTCATTGTTCATTGTTTAAACTGTTCAATATCCACCAAATGAATGAACTTAGTAATTGTGCGATTTCTTATGAATGTGGCTTACAGAACCCCATCTGCTCCTGCTCCTGCTTATTCTCTGCAGCCTCACCTGCCTGCACCTCATTCTCAACACACCCCTCACCAGCTTTTGTCTACCAGGTTCTGTAAGAGAATCCAGCCCTAGGGAAAATGATGAGTGACCGTTTCCTTTAGAGCATTGGTGCTTAACTCTTATAGAACCACACTGGAGCAGGGCTGCGGACCCCTGCAGGACAGAATGCCTGCAGGTCTCTTTTTCTTGTGGGCTTTTCATGGGCTGTGCCCCCTGCCAGGGTACTTTCTCTCCCATCTCTTGACCTGGTTATCCTATGCTCATCTTGAGATCTCAGCTACATTGTCACGTCCTCCAGGAGCCTTTCCCTGACCCTACTCCCCAGGCTTACTCTTGTAGCCCTATTATGTGCTGAGAACACCCTGTATGCTCCTGTAATACCATTCATTATCTTATTTTCCCCTCCTCTGCCCCTAGCAGAACTGGAAGTTCCCTGGGGGCCTGAACTGTCCTTGTATCCCCAGAGTCTAGCACAGTTGAGCATCCAATGAACACTGGCTGGTGAATGGTGGGATATTGTTTCCCCCAAAGCATTGCTGCAAGGCCTGGCTGATAAGAGGCAGAAGTTAAGCAGGGACCCTCTGAGGGAAAAAACCTCAAGTTCCTTTTTTCTTCGGTACCAGGGATCAAACTCACAGCCTCACGCCTGCCAGGCAGGCACTTATGCCACTCAGCTAGATCCCCGGCAAACTCAAGTTACTTTTATGTTAGGCATGAATCCTGTACTGACTCCAGGGAATCCTAGTACTAGAGTATTACATTATGCTAAATTGCCCATGCTAGACTACCATTTGTAATCCTCCTGCCTCAGCCTCCCAAAGTTCTGGAATACAGACGTATACCATCACATCTGGACACCTGGCTCTCCTGTCAGTTTTTAGTGGTTTTTTTCTTTTGAACTGACAACTTCACACTTGCCAAGCAAGCCCTTATGCCACAAACTAAATCCCCGGCCCTTTATCAATTACTGTATGATGATTTCTGGATAACCTTTCTCTGCCCAAAGGGAGAGCGAAAGGAGGGGAAGTAGGCATTTTTATAGTCGACTCCAGAGGGTTAGTTATGTTACACCATAACTCTTACCTTTTCTCATCTATATTCAACGTTAATAGCTGACTTTTTAGGTTACCGCTAAGCCTCTCCTATTGCTAGTAAACTGCCTTTTTGAAACACTTTATTGTTAGATGAGGAATTATGAGGCAAGCTGGGGCTACATTTGATTTATACTGATGAGCTCATGTATTTTCCTTTCCCTGCCAGCTGAGACAAAATGCCCCCCACTCAGAGGCCCCTGCCCCTGGAGTCCCATCATTGTGACCACTTTTTGCTTATTAATAGACATGTATTTAGCAGCAGCAGCATACCAGGTGCTGATCTATAAGCAGCATGCATGTCTATGCACAAGCTCCCCAACTCCCTCGATCAATGAGGACCTGGGTGGAGTGTTTTTCCTTGGCTTTTATACACAGTACTCCCTTTGCTGTTGTAATCAGTAGAAGGCTGGCTCATGTAAACCTCACTCTGCATTTTCTGCTTCTCATGCTGGACAACAGGCCTGATGGCCACATCTGCCACTTGTTATCCATGTTCATACCCTACAGGCCTCAAAATGAATGTGTTGGATGTGCCACAGGCTTGGACGCATGCAGCCATCGGACACCGACTCCACTTACCAAGGAAATCCTAATGGAAAGTAGTCCACTGCTATACTGTGCTCATATTCTTTAGGCCTAATTCAGCTCCCCAAATGGCCTTGTGCCCTACTCCAGCAACAAGGGACCATCCTCTCCTCACCTCCCACCTTAGTCAGGCCCTCAAAATTTAAAGATCAACTCAGTCCCACTTTCTGATACCTGGCAACCTGTCAAGCCATAGCCCTAATTCTTATCCTCCCAAGGGTAGGGTGCAGAGTAGCAGTCCTTCCACTTCTACCCAAGCTTCTCCAACAAGTTCATTTTCCTATCTCGCTTTGTCTTGCTTTTATACCAAACCGTGTATCTTTACTCACTTAGACAATCTTTGGCCTGCCCTGCCACTTAAAAATGTTGCGAGCCTAAGTACAGCTGCGAAGAACTTTAGAAGAATACAAATAAAAAAAAGAATGAGCCGGGCATGCTGGTGCACTCCTATAATCCCAGCACTTGGGAGGCTGAGGCAGGAGGATTGTTGCAAGTTCGAGACCAGCCTCAGCTACAAAGTGAGTCCAAACCACATACCAAGAACCTGTCTCAAAAAGACAAAACAAAACAGAACACAGTGAATAAATACAAGAATCTTTTTTCTTTATTCCTACTACCACTTATGAGTGAATTGTTTTTCTGTTGCTGCAGATCAGACCCAGGGCCTTGCAGTTGAAAGGCAGAGTGTGATTTCTAGTTGGCAGACCATTTTAGTGATCAGTAGAAAAGATAAAAAGGAAAATGAAGTAAACTTTGTATCCTGCAACTTTTGAGTTATTTTCCAATGTAAAATCATTGTCTGAATGAGCTCTCCAAATTACTTCAGTAAGCCTGGGTTTGAGCTTATGCATCCATGCCTGGCAGCTGTCCTCATGGGTCACTGAGCCCAGTGGACATCTGCGAGGCAGTAGCAGATCCAGGCGGAGCCAGCATGTGAGTTGCAGAGTCATTTGTGTACAGAGCCAGGGCCGCCATGATGGGGGAAGAACTTTGACCTTGAAAGTGCCACATGGCAACCAATAGCACTGACTAAACAATAGCTCAACTCAGCAGGTGTTCATGGAGCAAAGCCAGTCTAAATATTTTGGCAGGTGCTGGAACTGCAGAGATACATAAGAAACTGTCCTTGGCCTTGAGGCAATTGTAGTCTAATTGGGGAAAAAGACACATATAGGTACTTTTAATACCAAGATACTGTTAGAGCAGCTGTAAAACTTTCTTTTTTGTTTTTTTGTTTTTGTTTTTGTTTTTTGTACCGGGATCGAACTCACAACCTTGCACTTGCCAGACAGGCACTCAAGCCACAGAGCTAAATCCCCAGCCCTACTTTTTTGAGACAGGGTCTCACTATGCAGTTCAGGCTGGCCTTGAACTCACTTTGTAGCCCAGGCTGGTCTCACTTGTAATGATCCTCCTGCCTCAGCCTCCCTAGTGCTGGGATTACAGGTGTGGGCCACCACACCCAGCATTTTTTTTTTTTTGAGACAGGGTCCTGCTGTGCAGTTCAGACTGGCCTTGAGCTCACTTTGTAGCCCAGGTTGGTCTCGAACTCACAACAATCCTCCTGCCTCAACCTCCTGAATGCTGGGATTGCAGGTGTAAGCCACCATGCCCAACTATAGGTATAAAACTTTCAAAGCATAAATCCTGAAAGAAATGAATTAACCTTTGTTGGGCATGTATTACGTGCCAGTAACTATGCTACACTATTTTACATGTTATCTTATATACTGTATAGATGGTTATTAATAAGTCAATATGGTTTTATATGTGTCTGTATTTGTTAGAAATATATGTTTGAGCCGGGAGTTTGGCTCAGTGGCTTAAGCGCCTGCCCTGGCAGGCGTGAGGCTGTGAGTTCGATCCCCGGTGCCACAAAAAAAAAAAAAAAAAAAAAAAAATTATATGTTTGAGAGCCGGGCATGATGGCGCACACCTTTAATCGCAGCACTCGGGAGGCTGAGGTAGGCGGAGCGTTGTGAGTTCGAGACCGGCTTGGGCTACAATGTGAGCGCAAGGCCAGCCTGAGCTACATAGTGTGACCCTACCTCAAAAAAACCAGGGCCAGGAGTTTGGCTCAGTGACTTAAGCGCCTATCTCCCAGGCTCGAGGTTGTGAGTTCAATCCCTGGTGCCGCAAAAAAAAAAAAAAAAAAAATATGTTTGTGAGCTGGACGTGGTGGCACAAGCCTGTAATCCTAGCACTCAGGAGGCTGAGGCAGGAGGATTGTTGCAAGTTTGAGACCAGCCTGGGCTGCAAAATAAGCTCAAGACCAGCCTGAACTGCATAGCGAGACCCTGTCTCAAAAAGAGAAAAAAAAAAAAATAAATGTATGTTTGCACCTGTGTATATATAGTTACATAATAAAAGGTATTGAAGACTTCTTTTTCTAGTTGGTGTGGTGAAGCACACCAGACTGTCAAATAGAGCTACATATATACATAAAGAAATTACAGTTGGGTGTGGTGGCACACGCCTATAACCCCAGCACTCAGGAGGCTGAGGCAGGAGGATCACTGCAAGTTTGAGGGCAGGCTGGGCTACAAAGTGAGTTCAAGGCCAGCCTGAACTACATATTGAAACCCTGTCTCAAAAAGACAAAAAGAAAAAGAAATTACATACACAGGGGCTGGGGAGGGGCTCAGTGGTACAGAATTTGCAAAGCAGGCAGTGAGGCCTTGGGTTCCATCCCCAGCACCACCAAAAACAAACAAAAGAAACTACACATATACACATTATATGGTTAACTATATATTTACATATATTCCATTAATGTCTTTACGGGTGTACATATGTAACTACTTATCAGACAAGGCTGTTTTTGTGGAGAAGACCAGTGAACCTCAGCTTAGCACTGAAGACCTGACAGACCAAACTTGTCGTCATGCTGGTCCAAAATCCTCTGAGTGCCCAATGACCTCAGGTTTTGCCTAGTTCTTGCCTCGCCACATAACTTCTCATTTAACTCTAGAAATACTATGGAACAGACACTATTATCTTGCCTTTTTTTGTTTTGTTTTGCTTTTTTGGTACCGGGGATTGAACTCATGACCTCATGCTTGCCAGGTAGGCACTTGTGCTGCTGAGCTAAACCCCCCGACCCCCTTGCCTTTTTTTTTTTTTTAACAGACTAGGAAACTAAGATTCCCAATAGAACTTCCTGCAGTAATGGAAATGTTCTAGACCTGTACTGTGTGGTCACCGACAAGTAGTTACCATGGCTCTGAAGCACTTGAAATGTGACTAATGCAACTGTAAATTTTACTTTATTTCATTTTTATTTTAATGGCCCCACATGGACAGTGGCCACTCTATTAGACAGCTCAGGCTTAAGGAGCTTAAACTCCACAAGGTTCTGTGTGATCTGGCCTCCACTGGCCCTATTACAGAGCTATCAACACTGTGTTTTAGTTAATTAGGTGTTTGTCTTTTTTCACTTGACTTTGAACTCCTTAAAGGCAGCACAGTAATCTGTTTGTGTCTGTATTCTCCCACCTAGCTGTACTGGCACATGTAGAATAAATGTGTATTGGGCTAGAAATGTGGCTCAGTAGTATAGCACATGCTTGACATGCCTGAGGCCCACAATTCAACCCCCAGCACCAAAAAATAAACAAATGCAGCCAGGTGTGGTGGTGCATGCCTGTAATCCTAGCACTTTGGAGGCTGAAGCAGGAGGATTACCATAAGTTTGAGGCCAACCTGGGCTACATAGTGAGTTCAAGGCAAGTCTGAACTATATAATGAGACCCTGTCTCAAATAAATAAATAGATAGATAGATAGATAGATAACCATTGACTATTAAAATGTATGACATACGCAAAGTTTGTTTGCATTATTTTCTGAAGAATTTCACCTCAATGAAGTGGTGACAGCTTGTATTGATTTACTATGGGTTTACCATGTGTGAGACATTTAAAAAGCAAAGCTGATTTGACCTCAGAGCAGAAAGAAAACTAGGCATAAAATCAGTGTACACTTATACCAGTGTTTTTGTCTTGCCTCTGATAAAGGACTCTGATGCCTTTTGACTTAACATAGTGCACCCTTCTCACAACACCTTCCTGCACTAAAGAAGAGATGTGTTACTAGAAAGTTCCCCAGGGGTTATGGCAGGTTCCTCGGAGCTCGAGGAACTGTTCCAGATTTACTCAGGTGAGGGCCCTGTAGTCCAGTCCCAAGGGGCTAAATCTCTTCTTTTCTCCACAGGGAAACAACTGGAAGGCATCTGGTAAGTCACGGGAAGCCTTGTGGTGACCACTTAGGGAACAAGGTAGAACTGCACGCAATTCAAAGTCTCCATGTCCTAAAGCAGCAATTCTCCGCCCTCCTCCAAGGGACAGTTATTTGGCAGTGTCAAGAGACATTTTTGGCCAGGTGTGGTGGCACATACCTGTAATCTGAGTACTCGAGCAGGAAGATTGCCTTGAGTCTGAGGCCAGCCTGGGCTACTACATAGTGAGTTCAAGTCCGTCCTGGACTACATAGCGAGACCCTGCCTCAAAAAAAAAGACATTTCTATTTGTCACGGCTGGGGGAATACGCTAGTGGATGCAGAGAAGCCAGGAAGGTTGTTCAGCGTCCTCTAATGTGCGGGGCGCCCCACAACAGTGACCAGCCCCAGTGTCAGCATGCGGAGTGGAGGCCCAGATCTGTGAGCTGTATCAAGAGTTCATCCAGCTGCAGATCGAACCCACTGCAGGGGGGAGGGGGATGGTGTCAGGCTGGGGACGCAACTCAGCACTAAAGCACTTACCTGTGGCACATGCAAGGCCCTGGGTGCAACCTCCAGTGCCACAAAAAAAAACAAAAATCAAGCGCACCTGCACTGAACGTGTATAGACTTTTAAAAATTTATTTCCTAGCCAGGCGTGGTGGCACACACTTGTGAGTTCGAGGCCAGCTTGGGCTACAATGTGAGCGCAAGACTGGCCTGAACTACATTGTGCGACCCTATCTGAAAAACTAGGGCTGGGAGTTTGGCTCAGTGGCTTAAGCGCCTGCCTGGCAGGCGTGAAGCTGTGAGTTCAATCCCCAGTGCCACACACACACACAAAAACTTATTTCCTAGACAATAGAGTGTAACCACTATTTGCGCAACATTTACATTGCAGTAGGTATTATAATTCACTCATTGTGAAATGATCTGAAGATGTACTTAGGTTCTGGGCAAATACTACGTGCCGTTTTATAAAACGGACTTGCGCATTACAGATTTTGTTATTTGTTGGGGTGGGGCTCAGGAACAATCCCCGTGGACGAGGAGGGACAACTGTATCTTCTTTTTCATGCCTTCATTGGGTGGTATAAGACTGGTCACCACAGTGCTGTCCTTGGGGAGAAAGTATTGCTGTGCGGCGCTTGCTTTTTCTGGGTCACGGCTGGAGTTTTCTGACTCCCCGTGTCACTCTGTGCAGGCACACCTCCATAGTCGTGCACAAGGATGAGTTCTTCTTTGGCAGTGGCGGAATCTCCAGCTGTCCCCCGGTGAGTGTCTCCCTCCACACCCTGCCCTGCTTCCACTGTGTGCCGCTGTCCTGTGGCCGGGTGCATGGAGACCTAGGGCGTGGTTTCCCGTCACCACCACCTTGAGACTTGTACAAGACTTGTACGTGGAGTAGGGTGCCCGCCTTGTGGGTGCAAGGCCCTGAACTCGATCTCTAGCACCACACACCCCCCAAAAATGGCTCATTGAAGAGGCCTTTCCCAGACCTCCAGCCAGTTGCACTTCTCTCCTCTCCCAGGGCATCTGTGGGTCCCTGTCTCACACTCAGCACATTGTAGTGCTACAAGCCACTTCCGAATCTCCACAGGAACCTTGTGTGACACCCCAGCAAGCTGAGACCACGTCTTCCCTCAGTAGCCCACCCCTAGCACAGGGCCTGGCTCACAGCACAAACTCTGCCCATGTCAAGCTGACACGAGAGGGAACACAGCCAATCCTGGAACTCAGGTCTCATGAAGTCCATACCCTTTCCCAAAACATTTATTTCAGTCAAAGGTATCTGAGGGTTGTCCCAGAGAAGCTCAAACAAGACTCAGCAACTGTTTATTCTGCTGCTCATAAATGGGAAGTCAGCCAGGTATGTTGGTGCATGCCTATAATCCCAGGACTCAGGAGGCTGAGGCAGGAGGAGGCCAAGGCAGGAGGAGCACCATAAGTTCAAGGCCAGCCTGAACTATGTAGCAAGACCTTGTCTCAAAAAAAAAAAAAAAAAAGTAACAGTGGGGGTCATTCTTGATTTTCTCTCATGGCCACCTTCAGCGCCCCCCCACCAAATCTCCAAAGAGCGTTCACCTTAGTTCAGTGCCCCCACATCTAACCTGGACTGCAGCAACAGCCTCCTTGTCCCCTCCATCTGCTCTCCCTCTCTGTCCTCCATGCAGGAGGCAAAGTGGCCTTTTCCTCCAATCATGGAATTCCAGGCCAGCTCCAGAATCCTCCCCATTACTCTTGGAGTAAAACTCAGAATGCAAGCCAGGCCTCTGAGGCCCCTGATCAGCTTTCTCCCTCTCTGGCTGCCTCTCCCCACTCCTTGAGCAACCTTGGGCATCTGACCCCACACTCCGGCTCCAGTGCACCTCCAGATCCTCTGCTCCCATGGCCTCTCCAACCTTCAAGTCTGAGTCCAGCCAAGCCTTGGCTGTCTCCTCTGACTACAGGGGTCCCCCGTTATATGTCCTAGTGGCCTTCTGCACTTTTCCAGCACAGCCTTTGTTACCACTTGTAATGACACACTGGTGGATGGGATTTTTTTTGTCTCCATACCTGTTTGTCCTGTGAGTAACTGGGGTGTCTGTTAGTGATTTCTCAGTCTCCCAGCACTGAACTACTTAGCCCTGATGCCCAGAATTGTCTGTCCTGCTCACCATGCTGTCCCTAGTGCTTAGACCATGTCAGCCACATAAGAGGTGCCCAGTGCTGTAAATTAATGACCTCATGCACCTCTGTTCTCCCTGCCTGGGTCTCTCCTCCATGTTTCTGTCACTTCCCTTCTGCTGGTGTCCCCTACTGGGGCTCCGTCTCCCCTTTAGTCGCCTGTGGCAGTCTGTTAGCGCGTAACCAAGGCTTTCTGTGCCCTTCCAGAGGCCAGCACCCCACCGCACCCCCGCCCTGTCACCATCAGCAGATCAGCCTCATATCAAAAATGACCTGAACTGTGGGAATATTTGCAACCCTGCCAGATTTCTCACACTCCTTCACATTTTCCCATTGTTACAAAGGACATCCAATGTCATGAGAAAAATGGGCTGCGTTCTTTCTGTATGTAGGTGTGGAGAGCAGAGTGCATTTCTAGTTGTCTTCTGTCCTTGTGGTCAGGCATGTTGGGGACAAAAAGAGACTGTAGATTCTGGGTTTCTATCTCTTTGTCATCTGAATGAATGGACAGCAGAAGTGGTCCAGCCTGCAAGGGAATCAGTTTCTCGGGGCCAACCAAAAACAGGAAGCCCCGTGTCAGGCCCTGCTGGCAGCACGTGGCAATGAGAAGTCACCAGGAAGCTGTTGTGCCCTTTAAACAAACAGGAAACGGCCCTCTCCATCTACCCAGGGTGCTCTGAAAGTTAAAAATACATAGATACGAGCCGGGCGTGGTGGCGCACGCCTTTAATCCCAGCACTTGGGAGGCTGAAGTAGGAGGAGCGTTGTGAGTTTGAGGCCGGCTTGGGCTACAACGCGAGTGCAAGGCCTGTCTGAGCTACACAGTGTGACCCTGCCTCAAAAAACCAGGGCCGGGAGTTTGGCTCAGTGACTTAAGCACCTGTCTTCCTTTGGGTTGGCTCTTCTAGGGAGGGACATTGCTTGGGCCTCCAGACTCTGTGGTTGATGTGGGGAGCACTGAAGTGACAGAAGAAATCTTTCTGGAGTACCTGTCCTCCCTGGGGGAGTCTCTATTCCGGTAAGTTGAGGCAGGCTGGTGGTTACCAGCATTTGTCTTCCCTGGAAGGCGGCTGCTATGCCTTGTCCCTGGGGCGCCCAGTGCAAAGCCTGGCCCGGTTTTTGCTGACTGAATGTGAAGAGAAACCAGTTACCATGCTAGAACTTTTAAAGGACAGGCAAGCTCTTCGTTCCTTCTGATTACAGTATACAAAAGCTGTTCTTGGCCTTTACTGGCCAACTGCTTTGTTCTGAACATCAGAAGCTAGATTTGTAGCAAGGTTGGGATGAAATACAAACTCGAACAGATTTCTCTTAAGCTTTAGCTGAGGGCAAGGCTGTGGCTTGGTGATAAAGCGCTTGCTTATTAGGCCGGTTCCATCCCAGCAACAAAAAAGAAATTTTAATCGATTTCAGTGACAATTTAACTCTAGAGATCTTCTCTTGTGAACATGAAGATACTAAAGTGTACAGTTCACGTATTTAGCTCATCCTTCCCCTAGAAATCAGTTCCAAAAGGCCCAGGGTGTCAGCTCAAGCTATCCTTTTGGCATAGTGGAGGGGGCAGTCGAAGTGCTCACCTCGGCTCTGCTCTCCCCCTCATCGTGGTTCACCTGCTGACTTTCTCATCTCTCCTCCAAACCTTCCTCATCATGCAGAGGTGAGGCCTACAACCTCTTTGAACACAACTGTAACACCTTTAGCAATGAAGTAGCACAGTTCCTGACCGGGCGGAAGATCCCGTCTTACATCACCGACCTGCCCTCTGAAGTCCTCTCCACGTAAGTGCAGCCTCTGGCTCTGGCCCTGCTTGGCCAGCTTTGAAAATCCCCAGTCTCGTGTGGTGCCCCTCCGCAGCCCACATCCGCCCTCTCCCAATGGCACCAGAGTCCTCCCAACTAGGAGGACCTGTCCTGATGACATCTCTACCACAGGAGGCCACCGTTCCCACCTACTCCTGTGCCCCTGCATCGCCTCCACCCTCATCGAGTCAGGCCAACTTTACTCTGGCCTGAATGCAAGCCCAGAATTTAGAACACAAGCCAGGCTGGTGGTGCACACCTGTAATCCCAGCACTCAGGAGGCTGAGGCAGGAGGATCACTGTGAGTTTGAGGCCAGCTTGGGCTACACAATGAGTTTAAGACTAGACTGCACTACACACTAAGACCCTGTCTCAAAAACAAAGAAAGAGGGAAGAAAGAAAGAGAGAAAGAAAGAAAAAGAAAAGAATTTAGAAACCCACTCAACCTTGGCTTTAGGATCTGGACAAAATCCTGGCACCTGTCTTTGCACTGTGCCGAAAGCACGCCGCTCCCCAGCGGTGCCCAACTCATGCAGTGTCACAGTAGCCACAGAGGAGGTCAGAAGAATAGCAGGGCAGCTTGTTTGAAACTGGCGTCTTTTGAGGTTTTCTTTGGCGGGGAGGGGTTGACACAGGGTCTTGCTCTGTAGCTCAGGTTGGCCTGGAACTGATGATGATCTTCCTGCCTCAGCCTCTTGACTGCTGTAATTACAGGTGTGCACTAACACACCCAGCTCACTGTTGGCTTTCTTCCACTGCACGCTGAGCCTTTTTAAGTCCCTCTGAGGCTGCACTCTGCTTGCCTGCCAACCTTACATGCACTCTCGGCCCTCTGTCAATGTTTTCATCAAGGACACTTTATAGCCCCTCTGCCCGATGTGGTCCCAGCCATGGAAGGGCCTGTGGGCCATCACCAGGTAGCAGCCTCCCCTAGAAGACAAATTCCCAAAACATCTCACTCCCTCCTCCTCTTTGCTATCAGGCAGCCTCTGCCCACCCTAGGACCGGATCCATTTGTTGGTTCTGACTCTGTGTCTCATAAGCTAGGGTCCTGCCCAGTAGGAATCCCAGCAGGTTGAGCTGGCTTCACAGGTGAGCTGTTTTTCACACCTGGATCCAAAGCCCTCAGGAAAAACAAGACTGAGGCACCCCGGTCTCCCATTCTGGCCCCACCTTCCTCTCCCCTGGGTGTGTGCAGTCCCACAGCCTGTCAGGGGATCTCGGTTTCTGGTCCCTGAGCAAACTGGAGTAGCTGGAATGGCCTCACTGTTGTTCTCTCGGGGGTGGAGTTCCTGGACTTATCTGACTTAGGACTGATACTTCTAGGTTTCGTGTGCTTACACTTGAAGTACTTCATTCCCTTGAACTTGGGGGTAATTTTCAAACACAGCCACTGAAGAAAATGTCAGCACCTCGATGTGCTGTGGGAACCTGTGTTTAAGGGGGTGGCAATCTTGGAAAGTCTCCAAACTCCAGTGTTTGCTGTGGTTTCTCCAGCTAAGCTACCACCAGAGTAAACTGCGAGCCCTTTGCAAAGTGACGACCATACCCGTGACCTGGGGAGGGGGCATTTTTCCTTACTATTCTCTATGCTCCCTGGATGAGCTCAGGTGCCAGCAGAACCGAATTGTGTGCTGTCCTCATGCCTGATTTTATTGTCTTCATATTCTTTTCATCTTCCCTCTGCTTCCTCTCTTCAATTTTATCCTCTTCACAAGAATTACAGGTACAAGTACCTCAGTACAGAAAGCTCCAGTTTTCTATGGGCAGCCAGCCTGGTCAAACCATAGCCCACTCACCAGGCCTTAGAGGTGGCAGCACCCACTGACTGGGGCTCCCCAGGAATAAAAACACACACACAGCAGGCTGAGTGTGGTGGCGATGCCCGTAATCACAGAATTCGGGGGCTGAGGCAGGAGGACCACTGCATGTTCAAGGCAACCCTGGGCTACAAACAAACCGGAGCAGGCTGTTAGAGAGACGGCCTCTGTGTAGTCAGCTCTGTTACTGTAGCAAATACCTGAGGTCATCACATAAGGAGGAAGGTTATTTGGGCTCACACGTCAGAAGTCAGGCCACAGTCACGTAGCCCCTTTGCCTTGGGCCTGTGGTGACGCAGCACCTTGGGCAGGAAGTATACACTGGAGCAGAGCGCTTGCCTCCTGGGGGCCAAGAGCAAAGAGAGGAAACGAGTGGCTGGGGTCCCACTGTCTCCTCAAGGCTGCCCCAGTGACAAGACGCCCTCCTATAGGCCTCACTTCTTAGAGTCTCCACCACATCCCAGTTGTGTCACAGCCTGGGAGCACCATGAAAGCCTTTGGAGAACAGGTGTCCAGACTGTGGCTTCCTCTAGAGCCCTAGTGAGTGAGACAGCAGGAGATTAAATGAGTTTCTAAACTGGGCATGGCAATGCGCACCTGTAATCCCAGCACTCGGGAGGCTAAGGCAGGAGGATCATTGTGAGTTTGAGACCAGCCTGGGCTACAAAGTGAGTTCAAGGCCAGTCTGAACTGTCTCAAAAAATAGGACTGGGGATTTAGCTCAGTGGCATAGGCACCTGCTTGGCAGGCCTGAGGTTGTAGGTTCGATCCCCAGTACCAAAATATATATATAAATAAATAAGAGCTGCTTGCCATGGTGCGCACCTGGAATACCAGCATTCAGGAAGGCTGAGGCAGGAGGATCACAAGCTCAAGCTAGCCTGGACAATTCAGTGACTTAATGAGAACCTTTCTCAAACTTTTAAACAGCTGGAAATGTAGCTCAGCGTGAAGGCCCTGGGTTCGATCCTTAATGCCAGAAAATGTTACCTGAGATCCCAGGGTCATCCTTCCTGGAGAGGCGCTGCTGCCCCCATCATGCACCCTGCCCCGCCCCCCAGCCCACGTGATCTTGTCTCTCCCTGCAGGCCCTTCGGACAGGCCCTCCGGCCCCTCCTGGACTCCATCCAGATCCAGCCTCCTGGAGGGAATACAGTGGGCAGACCCAACGGCCAGAGCTAAGCGGACTGCTCGGGACCGCCCGCACGCCTGCTCTGCAGGGCTTTTCCTTTTTAAACAAAACAAACCCTACCAAATTTCTATTTTATAATTTTACATCAGAGCTAACAACCAGGGGACGGCTTTTTAAATTTCCCAGGGAAGGAGATCATCAGGCTGCATGTAGGACAATGCTGCTAAACGGAACAAAACGCCCCCTTCTAATAGTATTATACTAATTTATTAAGGCTGTCTTGTCTGTGAGTTCACTTTTGACGCTGTTTCCTAAGCGTCCTCCACACTGGAGAAGGGGAGGGGGTTTGTTTCAGCAATAGGCACAAGGGACAGTTTGGGGGAGCCCCAACCTAGGACCTCCTTCCAGAGAATACCCACGCCCCACCCAGGTTGCCACACCTGCAGGACCAAGGAGTTTTCCAACACCCATGACCTGGAAGCAGTTTGTCTTAGCGTTAAATGAACCAAAGGATGTGGCATCCACGGGGCCAGTTGCAGGACGACTAACCCGACCTCAGTGAGCTCTTTCACCAGCCCTCTGTCACCTTCCCTCCCCTGCTGCAAGCATGGGGCCAGGGCTACGGCAACCACAGCCTCGGAATCAGAGGAAAGTGACAGCCAGTACCAGGCCAGAGAAAACAGGATAAAGCCATTCCTCTTCCCACCCAGACTGACTGCCAGTCCTCCGCCATCGATTTGGGGAAACCTGCCTTGCTGCGTGCTGTGCTGGTGAGGCTGCTTTTCCTGAGCTTGTGGGTCCTGCCGCTGTGGATGGGGTGAGGGGGGCCAGACCAGAGCTGCAGAGACCCAGGGTCTCTGTCTGCCAGTAAACCACACCTGCCCCCACATGCAGCATTCAGTTAGGGACCCAGAGGGCATGAGTCCCAGATTAGGGGATATAGAAAGTATATGATGCAGGATCAAGAAAACTGTTGTTTCCAATAGGACTTCTCCATTATCCTGAATGTTTCGATGGCACACATCATTTCCGTTGTCATTCTGGCTTTAAGGAGGTGCCGTTGGGGTGCAAGTGGGCATTTTCCTAACGACTTGCTGCTGAGTTTGTAGACAGCAGTCTGGAAGTCTCAGATCTGGGCTGCCTTTCAGACTCCATTTCACATGAGCTCCCACGGGTTGCTAGGGGGAGAGTGGGAGGAGCGGCCTGCTGCCTTGGCTCCCGGCCCCCCTAAAATTTGAGTCCTTCCGGGATAGGGGCCTTTGCTCCCTGAAATCTGCTCACCCTGGCCCTGCCCCCGCTGTCCTTGCCGTTAGCCATAGCAGTTGGCATCATCAGGGTCCCTGCTAGAGGGAAAGATGTTCTGCCTTGGTGTCTGCCTGTGACCTGACCAGGGGCATGTCCAGCTGGTATCTAGTGACATTTTAGAATTTAAGGCCAGGCCAAATGAGAGAGCAGTTTAGACTCAGCATGCGTAGCAATGGTAAATCAGAGCAGAGAGCAGCAGGGATTGCTTGATGCTCAACTACCAGCAGCTTTGAGGGGAACGTGTGTAAGGCTGGGTTTCTTCCTGGAGGGTGGCCAGTTGGCCTAGGCCACTGCCCAGCATTCCACCAGTGTCCCCTTTTCCCATCTGTCCAAAATGCTCATCTCTATCTTCAGGGCGCTGTGCTTTTCTCCTGCCCTGCTCAGCTGGTTTTGCTCCTTCCAATGGTTACCTTCAGACCCAGGGCTATTCTGAGTCCTGAGAGACTTCTGGAAGGAATTAGAGTCACTTGATTCCTTGAACGCTGCCCTTCATGCCCAACAGCCATTTGTGCCAATACCTGCGCCCTTGTGTTGGTTGGGGACAGAGAGGTTGGCAAGCAGCAACCCAGAGCTTGTGGGGAGGGGAGCCCTGCCACCCCTTGGCAGAAGCCAGACCTGAGCTACCCCACCCCCACCCTGTCCCACATTTCCGTCCATCCCAGAGCCTCAGGAGCACACCCAGCTCCTCCGTATGGGCGCATCATGACACGCAGTGGGTGCCTCTTAGAGGTACACTGATGTAAAGGGACAGGGAAAGAGAGACAAGACCATCACCCTCTTCCCGAAATAGAGCTCGTACCTTTGAGATTGCATTATGCCCTTGAAGTCAAGCCGATAACTGTGTCTCGTATGGAGGCCTTTGCTGGTTTTCACTGGTGTTTTTCTAATGCAATAAACTCGTTTCTGCCTGCTGCATTTGCGTGGTGCTCAGATCCCCGCTCAGTGTGTCAGGCGTCAGGCAAGCTCCAGCTTCTCTGTCCGTCTCAGCGGTCTATGGGGGTAGGGATAGGGCTCCAAGTACTACATGCTCCAGGCCACTGCCTTTCGAATGATAGAATGGCTTCACATCTAAGGCTTTCCCCAGATGGCTCATCAAGGGGTGTCTGCCTTTGCCAAGAATTGTTCCTGTGTGTGTGTGTGTGTGTGTGTGTGTGGTACTGGGCATTGAACTCAGGCCCTTAATAGCTACATCCCCAGCTTATTTTTATTTAGAGATGGGCTGGGCTTGAATTTGCAGTCCATCTCCCTCACCCTCCTGGAGTGCAGGGATTACAAGCATGTACCGCCATGCCCAGCTACTTCTAGTTTCATTTTCACTGTAAGTTGGGTCTGAGGCCCAGGGTTCTCTGCCCACCTGCTGCAGCGGCATCCTTGAACAGTGTCAGGGGTGCTGGCCGTGTCTGCAGCATTGCCAACCAACTGCGGTGGGCACCTCCTATGTGGGCCCCACTGGCCAGGGTGCTGCCACCCACCTGAGGTGGGCAGGTTGGCACCATTTGAGCAGGGAGAAAACAAGGGCAGAGAAGCAAGACTCCCCAGCTGGCCGGTGGCCGAGCCTGCGCTCAAACCCAGTCCTGCACCTCATGAGGCCCTGCCTTCCCCAGGGTGCTAGCTTAGAAATAAAATGGGACATGCTGGCCTGGCTCAGCGTCCGCTCCTGAGAGCTGATCTGTTCAGGCCAGGAGTCCTCGAGGCCCCTCTCAGATGGCACCGCCTCCATAGAAGGCCCAACTTTGCCACCTGTGGGCCCATCTGTTTCCATTTTTCTCTTCTGTGAATTTGAAAACGTCACCCACCTTGCAGGCTGGGGACCAAGAGAGAATGTACATACAGCTCAGTTAAATGCACAGTGGGAGCCAGGCATGGTGGCGCACGCCTTTAATCCCAGCACTCAGGAGGCTGAGGTAGGAGGAGCATTGTGAGTTTGAGGCCGGCTTGGGCTACAACATGAGCGCAAAGTGGGCCTGAGCTACATAGTGCGACCCTGCCTCAAAAAACCAGGGCTGAGAGTTTGGCTCAGTGGCTTAAGTGCCTGTCTGGCAGGCATGAGGCTGTGAGTTCAATCCCCGGTGCTGCAAATAAATAAATGCACATTGGCGGCAGGCTAAGGGGCCTTCGACAGCCTTTACCAGGGACTCCCGAGAGTCAGCAGCATGGCAAAGGACCAGGCCAACCTCTCTGCTGGGGGTGGTGCTTGGCTACCCACTCGCTTCTAGGGAAATGGTAGAAAGCATGGTTTCCCCTCAACTTTGTAATGGGAGAGTCGATTCTAGGGTCTATTTCTCCAGCTGTTAACAGCAGGAAGCCGTTAACAGCAGGCTCTCTCGTTGGCAGGGGTTGTATCAGGTTGGGCTTCTCCGAGGAGGAAGGGGTGTCTAGCCTGAGGCCTAAATGGTGGGGATAGGGAGCACATGCCAGGCAGAGGGAGCTCAAGTGAACCGTGGGGGGGGAGCCTGTGGTCGGGGAGGCAGAAAGTGCTGTGCTGCGGTCTTGCAGAGGGGGAGCAGGGGTGCACCCTGGAGCAGCCCTGGACGAGAGTCTGGAACCCGGAGGTGGGGCTCAGGACAACACAGCCCTGTGAAACAGTGCAAGGCCAGCTGGGAGACTGGAAGACCTGTAAGCCACTTAGCCTGCCTCTGTGAGCTTCTAGAGGCTATCCCAGCTCTCATCTGGCGTGTGCCTAGGATTCTCAGTATTTTTCCAGATTATTTTTTAGCTGGGAGTGGTGGCACCCACCAGCACTTGGGAGGCAGAGGCAGGAGGACTGGCATGAGTTTCAGCTTGGGCTACACACTGAGTTCAAGACCAGGCTGGACTACATAGTGAGTCCCTGTCTTAACCAAAACAAAATAAAACAAAAAAACAGCTGGGCGTGGTGGTGCACACTTGTAGTCCCACCACTCCAGAGGCTGAGGCAGGAAGATCACCATGAGTTCGAGGCCAGGGGTTACATAATGAGTTAAAGACCAGACTGAATTACAAAGTGAGACCCTGTCTCAAAAAGAAAAAAGAAAAACAAATTCATATGAAATTCCAGCACCTAAGAAACTACACAGCCTTGTATTTGAAGACACTCTCTCTCAGGCACCTTGCTTTGAGATCCTAACATGCAGCGAACGTGCATGTGCACGGCCCCCAGGGGTACGAAGTAGGGGTGGGGTCAGTGACCCAGAGGCTCTGTCAAGGCCGCAGCGTGGACGCACTCCTGCTGGGGCGCTGGGGTGGGACCTGGGCCCTGCGACCCTCGCCTCTTCACTCCAAGGCAGGGGCCCACCAAGCGCCATCCTCGACCCCAGAGCCCTGCGGCTTTGGAAGGAGGAGGAGAGGGATTGGGTCCTGGTTCCAGGCTCTGCCGCGCTGGGACAGCCGTGCACGGCCGAGATGCAGTGAGAGAGGTGGACGCCAGGGGCGCTGTGCGCTTGCGGCCCCGCCAGCCACTGCCCAAATCTTCAGGTCTGTCCTCATCGCGGCCCCTCTCACCCTTGTCCTGCGTAGACTGGTACAATCCCACGCTGTGATTCAACGTGACTGTCACTCTGGTGGTTTCACAACCTCCGTGCCACAGCCGCCCTCTCCATCTGGAACCCCTCTCCCAACCCGTACTCAAGGCCAAAGGCCCAGTGCCGCCCAGCACCATCCCCGACAGGAATGGTAGGGAGGGCAGTTGGAAGAGGAAGGTCATTAAAAAAAAACCTCTGGACCTGCCTAGGCGTGGTGGCACACACCTGTAGTCTCAGCTGCTCAGGAGGCTGAAGTAGGAGTATCTTGGCCAGTCCTAGGCCAGCCTGTGCTACATAGTGAGTTCAAAGCCAGCCTGAATGACATAGCAAGACCCTGTCTCAAAAACACCAAACAATAACAATAAAAAAATAAAAAGGTCTGGAGTGCCCTGGGTTGGTCCACTCCCCAGCACCACAGACAACCCCAACTCCGGACCTAGATCAAAGCCTTCCCCTCTTGGGCCTCAGTTTCTTCATCTGTAGTATGGAAACCACAGATCAGATCTGAGTCAGCACTAAGACCTCGCCACGGTTTGCCAAGTTCTTCAGTCCCTGGGGCTGGGCTCTGACCCACAGAGACGACTGTGCTGTCCCCACGGCTGAGGGAGCCCAGCAACAGCCTCTTCCCTGTGACAAACACCACATCCATCGGAGGCGCCTGCCCCCAGCCTTGCCTAAATCCCTTGGCCTGGTTCATTGTGAAACAATATAAACTCTGCGGGCATTTTGAAAGGAAAAACAAACAGATCCCTCCCCAACCCAGCTCCCTTCATCCTCCCCTCAGCCCAGGCGGGCAGGGCCGGCCCCATCAATAGATAAGGGACAGAGTGGGAGGGACCTGCCCAGTGTCCCTGGGGAGGAGCAGCCCCACACACTGTCAGCGTCACTAAGCCCTACCACACAGAGGCCACCGCCCTTCAGAGAGGACTGTCCGCCCCCGAAGTTCCGGAAAAGCAAAGGAGAGCAGCCCCTGGATTCTTGGGGCGAGGACACCTTGACACTCTGCCTCCTACCAAAGGACTGGGGGGAACAGAACGGACTGTGCTAGGTGACCCCTAGAAAGTCACTAGCCCTTTCTGGTGTCAGTATATTCCTCTAGAAGTAGGGTACAGGGTATTCATCCCAGAGAATTGTTGGGGAAAGCAAAAAAAAAAAAAAAAAAAGCCAGGATAGGAGCCATACATCCTATCCTGTGACATTACTAACCTTCTGACCTCAGCTCAGGTCAGGCCAGGAAGGCCCAGGCTGTCCCTTCCGCCTTCAGGCTTGTCCTGGTCTCTGGTTACCGTAAAGTCGCCTTTCTAGCCAGTCCTCCCCCTCTCCTAGTCTTGCTCCTTCCTCTCCCAAGGGCTACCCAAGGCCCCAGCTGATCACCAGTTGCCAGGGACAGGCCTTCCTTTTAAAGGGACAGACTGCATGCAGGCTACAGGGGCTCCGTGCCGCTGGCCTGGGGGTCTGAGCTTTGAGCCTCACTCCCCAGCTCTGGGCTCCGGCAGCCACAACGGTGGGAAAGGGGCGTGGTGAGAATTCTGGGTGACCTGCAGGAAAGGTGTTTATTCCTAAGGAGAGCAGTAAGAGCACTGCAAGCTGAAGGCGGGGTGCTGCTTTAGGAGCAAGGGCTCTTATGTTTGTCTTTGGAAAGGCGGATCCAGATCCTTGGAGAAAAAGATTCGCACCACCCAGTGGGCTGTGTCCCATGGCTTCCGGATCCTAGTGCCAAGGACTGGCACAGGAATCTGCATTTAACTAGGTTCCTAGCAATCCTTAAGCAATGGAAGTGGCATTCGCAGCCGGGTGTTAAAAGACCAAACCTAGACAATTCCAATGCCACCTGCAGGCTCTGGGCAAGATGCACCCTGCAGGGGGGCGCCAAGATGCAGAAACCAGCGCAGGACAGAATGCGAAGAGCAGAGGAAAGAATCTGATCTTCCTTCCCACAGTGCTCTGAACACAAAGGTTTGCTGTATGTAAGGGGGGTGTAGCCAGAGATCAAGCATGCCGAAGGCCCTGGTTTCAATCCTAGCACCACAAAAGCAAAGTTTGCTGTCTGCACCCAACAGAAAACACAAAAGCATCCCAGGCATGTAGGTACATGGCTGTAATCCCAGCACTTGTGAGGCTGAGGCAGGAGGATTGCCGTGAGTTCGAGGCTGGCCTAGGCTACATAGTGATTACAAGACCATTTTGAAGCCGGGCGTGGTGGCGCACGCCTTTAATCCCAGCACTCGGGAGGCTGAGGTAGGCGGAGCGTTGTGAGTTCGAGGCCGGCTTGGGCTTCAACGCAAGCGTAAGGCGGCCTGAGCTACATAGTGCGACCCTGCCTCAAAAAACCAGGGCCGGGTGTTTGGCTCAGTGCCTTAAGCGCCTGCCCTGGCAGGCGCGAGGTT
>RJWM01017790.1:13791-42461 GCA_004363535.1 Dasyprocta punctata | reverse complement strand
TTTGTTTTCTTTTTGGGTTTTTTTTGGCAGCACCGGGGATTGAACTCACAGCCTCACACGCCTGCTAGACAGGTCGCTTAAGCCACTGAGCCAAACACCCGGCTCTTCCTCATAATGTTATATTCCAGTGTCAGGATGAACCCTTTGGTACTTTATTTTTGTAGTAGGGACAGTTGAACCCAGGGCAGTTGCATTGAGCTAGTCTCTTGTTTCTTTGAAGAGAGCATCTTACTAGGTGATCCAGCTAGCCTGGAATTTGGCAGTCTTCTGCCTCAACCTGAGTGCCGGGATGATGGGCATGTGCCACCACAGCTGCTGAGTTTTAATATATGTGGACACCTGGAAACCGTGATGACAATCAAGACAATAAATGTACTTACCACCTGTGCTCTTACATACTTCATTCCCTCCGCAGGCAACTGTTAGTCTGTTTTCTGTCACTGTAGATAAGGTTGTTTTTGTAAAATTCAACCTAAATATATTACCTGGTTTTGCTGTTTTTGATATGGCTTCTTTGATAGGGCATGATTATTTTGAGATTTCATGTTATCACATATATCAACAGTTTGCTGGTTTTTTTTTTTTTTTTTTTTTTTTTTTTGTGGCACCGGGGATTGAACTCACAACCTCGGGCCTGCCAGGGCAGGCGCTTAAGGCACTGAGCCAAACTCCCAGCCCTGGTTTTTTGAGGCAGGGTCACACTATGTAGCTCAGGCCGGCCTTGTGCTCGCGTTGTAGCCCAAGCTGGCCTGGAACTCACAACGCTCCTCCTACCTCAGCCTCCCGAGTGCTGGGATTAAAGGTGTGTGCCGCCACGCCCGACCCAGTTTGCTGTTTTTGTTGGTAAATGGTATTCCATAATTTAGACATATCACCGTTTGTTTATCTATTTGTTTTCTTTTTGGTACCAGGGATTGAACTGACAACCTTGCATCTGCCAGGCAGGTGCTTAAGCCACTGAACTAAATCCCCAACCCTATTTTTTTGAAACACGGTCTCACTGTGCAGTTCAGGCCGGCCTTGAACTCACAGTGATCCTCCTGCCTCAGCCTCCAGAGGGCTGAGATTAAAGGCATGAGCCACCATGCCCCACTTATCTTTTTTTTTTTTTTTTTTTTTTTTTGTGGCACAGAGGATCGAACTCACAACCTTGCGCCTACCAGGCAGGTGCCTAAGCCACTGAGCCAAACTCCCGGCCCTAGTTTTTTGAGGCAGGGTCACACTGTGTAGTTCAGGCTGGCCTTGTGCTCAGCATGTTGTAGCCCAGGCCAGCCTGGAACTCACAACGTTCCACCTACCTCAGCCTCTTGAGTGCTGGGATTAAAGGCCCGGCTTTGTTTATCTATTTGGATTAATACCTAGAAATGGAATGCCTGGAAAATATGGTAAATGTATAATCTAACTTTGAGGAATTCCCAAACTGTTTTCTAAAGTAATTTTTATCATTTTACTTTTCTGACAGCAGTGTATGCAAGTTCTCCTTGCTCTGTATTTTTGCCAAAGCTTAGTATGGTCAATCTTTTGTTTTGTTTTGTTTTTTTGAGATAGGGTCTTCATATGTAGTTCAGTCTGGTCTCTAATTCACTATGTAGCTCAGGTTGTAGTGATCCTCCTGCTTTAGCCTCCCAAGTGCTAAGATTACAGGTGTGTGCCATCATGCCTGGCCTCTACTTGCCTTTCTTTATGCCAGTGCCACATTGTCTTAATGTTGAGACCATTTCTTCTTGTCCTGTTTACCTGTTTCTTGATTTTTTTTCTTTTAGCTCATGCAGCTTGTATAAATAATTGGTCCTCCGTATATTGCTTAACAACTATAGTAACATGCAGTGGAGACGTTGTTTAAAATATTACATTGAAGCTTCTGAGACTATTGTCTCTGAGATTTGGTTTTGCTGTGGCAAAATATGTGAGTTAGCTAGATCTTGGTTGTGGTAGTCCCAAAGTTTATGAATTGTTGATTTGAACAGTATTTGATCTAAAATAAAAATCTTCTTGCAGTCTGGATGTGGATAATGAAGCTAAGAAGCTGTTAGGGTTAGGACAGAAACATCTGGTGATGGGAGATATTCCAGCAGCTGTCAATGCATTCCAGGAAGCGGCCAGTCTCCTGTAAGTATCGTGTTTTTCTGTGATATAATGCTCCCAGTACACTTTTAAAGAGTTGTTTTAAGTTGCTGTGGTGGTGTGTACCTGTAAATCCAGTGCTTTGGAGCCTGAGACAGGAGGATTGCTGTGAGTTGAAGGCCAGCCTGGGCTACCCAGTGAGTTCGAAGCTAGCCTGAACTACATAGTGAAACCCCATCTCAAAAAAAAAAAAAAAAAATCAGAAACAGTGAAGAACAAGGATTTGCGAAGTGCCTGCGCTACATTCACGAGGCCCTGGATTTGCTCTTCAGCATTGCAACTAAAATACCCAGTTTATCCAGTTTTTTTTTTTTATGTAGTTTATTCCTGTAAATAAAAATTTTACACTGAATTTGCTAAATGATTATAAAATCTAAAATCTCTGAAAAAATTCAACCTTTGATTTTTCTGAATAAGATAATTTATATCCTAATCACCATTAATTAGAGGAGTCAGCTTGTCCTGATTTGTTCAGTGCTTCCCGAGGATGGGACCCAGGGCCTTGCATATATGCTTGGCACACATTCTTCCACTGGCTACATCCCCCACCCCCACTTTTTAGAATGAATTTGACCCAGGATCTCAGTAAGTTGCCTGGGTTGGCCTTGAAATCTTCCTCAGTCTTCTGAGGTATCTGCCACAGTGTCTACTTCAAATTTTTTTTTTCTCTTCTGCAGTACTGGGATGGAACCCAGGGCCTCACACACACTAGACAAATGCTTTACTGCTCATCCAGTGAGCCTTTACCCATTTGAACACTGGAAGTTTCATGACTGGGGAACCGACTCGGTTCCAAGCAAGTCATGATAATTGGTCACCTTACACTTAATGCTATTATTGGCATGGAATTTTTCAAACTTTAAATGTCTTTGTTATCTGCTGTTGAAACTGATTGTAAGTTGATAGCTATCACAAGGTGGCCATGACCATGTCTTGGAGGCACAGTTTAGTCCTTTAAAGGCATGTTTTCACAAAGGCTTTTTGTGGTGCTGCAGATGGAACCCAGGGTCTTGTGCATGCTACACAACTGCTACGCCATACACTCCAATCCTTCCCTAAAGACTTTCTTGAAATCTGAAACAGAAGAAAAAGAATAAGTTAAATTTTTTAAGCAAGCAATAGTTTTACTACATACAAGTTTTTTCGAATCAGTTTCTTATAAGACAGTATTATCAGTTACATTGAACATCGGGCATGTTTCCTAATTAGTTGATTACATTTCATTCAGTTTAGGCAAGGGAATCTTATAAAAGAAATAGCTACAATGACACATTTATGAATTTGAAATTTGAAGCTCACCTTTTCCCTACCTCAACTCCCTGTCCCAACATGCAGAGCAGTATATTATTCCTGGATCTCCATAATAATCTCTGGCCTCTTTGTATGTCTTTACCTGGGCCGAATGAATTGGGGCTTTGATATTAAAGGGTGTATAGGGAGAGATGCCAAATTTTAACTGATGGTAAGTGTTTAAGTGTTTTGATATAAAAAAATGATGAGGGCCGGGAGTTTGGCTCAGTGCCTTAAGCGCCTGCCCTGGCAGGCGCGAGGTTGTGAGTTCAATCCCCGGTACCGCAAAAAAAAAAAAAAATGATGAGTTAAAATTAAGCAAAAATAAAAATCTTAGAGGTTAGTACACTGCATTCCTGTTGCCCTACCCTAAAGGGAAATCTAAAGGAAAATTTAAGAATGCACTATTGTAATGTAGTAGACTACTCCTTAAACATGACCTTCACCACATAACTTCAGACTTTTAGTTTCTGTTGTTACTGTCACTGCACTCAAGTCATTAGTTAGTCTGACTTTGTATGACTTTGGCTAGTCTTTTATTCCCTAAAAGCTGGTCCTTTGCATTAGATAGAGTACAATACCTCTTCCTTTCCATTAATCGCACTTGTTATTTGTTTGTTTGTCTTTTGAGACAGGGTATCACAATGCAGTTAAGGCTGGCCTTGAATTCACTATGTAGCCCAGGCTGGCTTCCTTGCTGTGTTCCTTGTTCCTCAGCCTCCCAAATACTAGGATTATGGCCATGTGCCACTTGCCATCCAACCATGAATCCCACTTGCATGATTTCTTCCCGCTCTCTTCTGGATATTGATAACTAAAAAAGTTAAATACAGTATTGGTAAGGTTTTTTTGTTGGCTTTGTTTTTGAAACAGTATTTTGTTAATAAAGACTGGGCTTGAATTCAGGAGCTTTCTAGGTTAGCCTCCTGAGTTCCTAAACATTAATTTACCTTTTTTTTTTTTTTTTTAAATGTACTTCAGGCTAGCCTCAAACTCCATGCAATTTTATTGTCTTGGCCTCCTGCTTGCTTGGATTATAGGTGTTTACCCCATGCCTGTCTGCACATTGTTTCAAACCCTTTTATAGACATCAATTTATTTAGTTCTTACAGTAGCTAATAATGTGTTCCATATAGTTTTATAGATGATAAAACTAAGACTGAGATTAATTTGTCTGTGGTTATACAGTTAGTTAAGGGTTACAGATGGGCTGTGGACTTAGGCAATCTGACTCTAGAGATTTTGCTCTTTATCATGATGCTGTTCTATGATCTTTTCTTATAATTTAGCCCCTGGATTACGTACTAATTAGCAAATTGATGTCATTTAGAATATACAATATATATAGATGAAGAAATGTAACATTAATTTCATGTATTGTTGATATTAACTAGCAACATTTTAGATGTTAAGATTTTAGATGTTTTCTGTTTGTAGAGGTAAGAAGTATGGTGAAACAGCTAATGAGTGTGGAGAAGCCTTCTTTTTCTATGGGAAGTCACTTTTGGAGTTGGCAAGGTATGTTTTTTTAAACCTTATTGTATAAATAAATGTTTGGTTTATAAGTAGAATGTTTTATCTCACTTGGTGTGTTTACAAACTGAAGTCTGTTTGCTATATGTTTACTAGCTTTGAGATTTCACAATAGCTAAGTTGGGCTGGTTTTATATAGAAAGTGGTTTTTTTTTTTTTTTTTTTTTTTTTTTTTTTTTTTTTTTTTTTTTTTTTTTCCCTTTTGTCTTTTTTGAGACAGGTTTCACTATGCAGTTCAGGCTTCCTTGAACTGACTTTCTAGCCCAGGCCTCGAACACACAGCGATCCTCCTGCCTCTCAGCCTCCCAAGGGAGGCTGGGATTGCAGGTGTACGCCACCACGATAGGCCTGAAACTGGGTTTTGAGAATGCATGAAATATAGATGGAAGTTGTGGATGACACTTGATGCAAAGAACAAAAGTATTGAAGTTTTTACTTTTGGGGTTGTTAAAAGCAAAACTTTTTATTAGTGGATGGTCAGTAATTGATGAAAGTTTAGTATGGAGAAGTGAACCCTTTAAAGTGTTGTAAGCTAGTGCAAAGCAGTGACTTTCAACAAGGACTAGAGGACAATTTGAAATAAATAACATGTGAGCTTGTCTAGCGAATAATATAAGTAGTCTTTTTTTTTTTTTTTTTTTGCGGCACTGGGGATTGAACCCACGCCCTTGCGCCTGCCAGACAGGTGCTTAAGCCACTGAGCCAAACTCCCAGCCCTGGTTTTTTGAGGCAGGGTTGCACTATGTAGCTCAGGCCGGCCTTGCGCTTGCCTTCTAGCCCAGGCCGGCCTTGAACTCACAATATTCCTCCTACCTCAGCCTCCAGAGTGCTGGGAAGTAGTCTTGATATTGAAAGTTCCTATATGTTATCCAGCAGAATAAAAGTGTACAAACTAGCACATGATCTGTTATCCATTTTATCTCTGTTCTGTTACGTTTCTAACCTTGTAATCACTTGGAACATGCAGTTAACTTACTATGAAAATTGTGCTAGAATGTTATTGAGTCTAGAGAAGAGTGTGTAAGTGCAAAGTTTGGATTATTATTGCCCTGTTAAAAGGGATGAATACAGATTTTATTCTTCAAGAGTCACTAGTGCTTTTCTGGTGTCTGGATGAGAGCATTGTGCTTATTTCCTTCAGTGTTTCTATAAGCTTTGACTGTTGCTTTTCTTCCATGAGTATGTGTAGTCTTAGATCGAACTCACAACCTCACGCCTGCCAGACAGGCGCTTAAGCCACTGAGCCAAACTCCTGGCCCTAGTTTTTTGTGGCAGGGTCGCACTATGTAGCTCAGGCTGGCCTTGCGCTAGCGTTGTAGCCCAAGTCTGCCTCGAACTCACAACACCTCCTACCTCAGCCTCCTGAGTGCTGGGATTAAAGGTGTGCACCACCACGCCTGGCTTGAGTATGTGTAGTTTTATTCATAATTTACGTGTTTGGTACTAGGCATTGAACCCAGGGTGCTGTATCAGTGAGCTACACCTTTAGCCTGCATTCATTCATTCATTCATTCACTCACTCACTCATTCATTCATTCATTCATTCATTCATTCATTTGGGATAGGGTTTTGCTATATAGGACAGGATGGCTTTGAACTCTCAGCAGTCTTCTTGCCTCAGTCTTTGGAATTCTGGGATTACAGGTGTACACCACCATGTCCAACCTCGTTTCTTACTTTGAGACAGAGTTTCACTAAGTCATTAAGTTGCTCAGGCTGGGCTTATATTTGTGATCCTCTTGGTTCAGTTTCTAGAGTGCTGGGATAATAGGTGTTTGCCATTACACTTATCTTGTATGTTTTTTTATTATCTCCACTTAGTTACTTTTCTCTTTTATGGTACATTTTCTGCTTGGTAATGCATTAGTAGGTTCTAGATGTTAATATCTTTGGTGCTTTTTCCTCTTTTTATAGAATGGAGAATGGTGTGTTGGGAAATGCCTTGGAAGGTGTGCATGTGGAAGAGGAAGAAGGAGAAAAAGCAGATGATGAATCTCTAGTAGAAAATAACGATAACATAGATGGTATGTGGAGTTGTGTTTGTTACTCAAAACATGCGACATGTGCTTCTTGTACACAGTAATGGAAATAGTGCTTTCCCTGTTCTGGCTGGTCTCTCCAGATGCTGGGGGTGATGCCTGCATCTAGTATAGACCACAGTAGGGGTAGCCCATTACTAAAAATGAACATGGGTTTTTGTAAGAGATTAATTTAATCAAAGAATTTTTTCTGATACAAATTTTTAAACCAGTTTATGAAGCTCAGTTATGTTAATAATAGTACTTTTGGAGCACTTTTTGTGTCTTAAGAAAATTATTACATTCTAAGCTGAGTTTGGCTACTAGAGTTTTACAAACCAGATAGGGGTCTGTAATGTTTAAAGGAGAATGAAAAGTTTGGCATCTCTTACCTAACTGGTAATCAGAATGCTCAAGGTTGCGTGGTGGCACGTGCCTGTGGTCCCAGCACTTGGGAGGCTGAGGCAGGAGAATCACTGTGAGTTCGAGACCAGCCTTGGTTACCGTGTGAGCTCAAGGCCAGCCTGAACTGCATAGTGAAACCCTGTCTCAAAAAAGACCAAAAAAAAAAAAAAATGATAGTGACATGATACCTAGCTTAAGCAGCTTGGGTTTCTTTTGCAATAAGTTGCTCTGCTAGCTGGGACTCTTCCTTTGCTTTTCTCACGGGGGCAGATAATTTTTAGGCTGTCTGCTAAAAATTAAGCCAGGCCATTTGAGTGTTTAAAGGGAATGTATTTTTAGTTTCCATTTATGCTTTTATCATTAAAGTCGAAGACATGTTTATGCTTCATGTTCTTTAACCATGTAGAGGAAGCAAGGGAAGAGTTGAGAGAACAGGTTTATGACGCCATGGGAGAAAAAGAAGCCACCAAAAAAACAGAAGGCAGTTCTCTGCCAAAGCCTGAAACTGATTTACAACAGAAGAGTGAAATGGAGAAGGGTGGAAGAGAAGACATGGATATAAGTGCGCCTACAGAGAAGCTGCAGGAAACAGTTGAATTGACTCCAAATCAGCCAACTGAAACCTCTGAAGAGGCAAAAGCAACAGCAGGACCAGAAGGATTGCATGAAGCTGAGGTCACTACTGGGAAGCCAGAACGGAAAGCACCAGACACAGAGCAAGGAAACCTAGTGTTTTTGGGAAGTGATATCAAAAAAGAATGTAGAGAAAAAGGTCAGGAGGAGCAGGAAGAGGTAACTATGAGTACAAAGGATAAGCCAGAAGAAGATTCTGAAGAGCAGCCTGTTGTGACTGTGGAAAAGCGGGGCGCTGCAGCAGAGGTAGAGGCAGAGCCCGTGGAGCCCACAGTTAAGCCAGGGGATGTGGGTGGGGAGGAGCCAGAGGGACAGGTAGCTGTCTCGGAAAATGAGCCAGGAAAGGCTTTACTGGAACAACTGGTAGGGCAAGACATGCTTTCTTTTGAAGAGTCACCAATGATGACAACAGAGGCCACGGAGGCCTTAGCGCCAGAGTCTGGATCCGAAGTCTTTGAAAAACCAGAGCAGGAACCTACTGTGCTCCCTCAGGAAGCGCTAGGCAGTGGACTGTCAGCTGTAGGAGATCAGACTCCTGTCGAAC
Organism: Dasyprocta punctata; assembly: GCA_004363535.1. Classification (NCBI taxonomy): domain Eukaryota; kingdom Metazoa; phylum Chordata; class Mammalia; order Rodentia; family Dasyproctidae; genus Dasyprocta; species Dasyprocta punctata. The sequence goes on along the minus strand of RJWM01017790.1, from coordinate 33,914 downwards.
CACAGACTTCTGCAGAAACAAAACGTGACTCAGGTTTAGAGAAGGCCCGGACAGAGGTAGTTCCTAGCCAGGAGGAGATCAAGCTGCCTGTAGAAGAGTCTCAGGCAGCTGGAGATGGGGTTGAAACCAAAATGGCCCAGAGGGCTACTGAGAAAGCACCTGAAGACAAAGTTAAGATAGCTGCTAATGAAGAGACCCAAGAGAGCGAAGAACAGATGAAAGAGGGTGAAGGTAACCGGGATATGCAAGAGCTGCAGTGGGTGGAGTACATTCTGGATTTTGACTCACTAATCATGGCTAAAAGTCAGCCTTCCATTCAGGATTTTCCGTCTGCCTTTGGATTAGGAAAGGGCTAAATGAAAATGGGGGTAATTTTAAAAGGTTGTGATAAACAATTTAAATCAGAAGCAGAGAGTCTTCTTTAGCCGGCTTATAAACTAACGCTTTTACTAACTGCAAAGTAGGCCTTTATGATGTTTGGAACTTGGCTAGCTTTCAGTAACTTTTACCACACTAGCCAATAAGGGATGGAAAAGGTGGATGAGAGGGGCTGGGATAGGTAAGGAAATAGTGGGCTAGGCTGGCAGAGAATGCTGAATGGATGTTCACTTGCATGCCTCTGGAGTTAAACTTACTGTTTACATGGTTTCTCCTCTGCTTGAGGAAGCAGGAACAAAGCAGTAGAATCCAGTGAATTGGTACACTTAAACAGGCATGCCATTTCAGTGAAAGCAGTTAACTTTGAATCTTCTGTCACCAGCATTAAAGAATTGTGGTGCCTCTTTCTATTTTTCATGTTCAGGAAATGTTTAGAGGCTTGTTCATAGGAGTTAAAACAGCACCCCTCTTTGCAAAAGAGAAAAGAAAAACTTAGCCATGAGTGTTTCTGCTGCTTTCCCTCATTTCATGCTTGCTTTGGCTGCTAAGCTGAAATTTTTGGTATTTGGAATGTTATAAAGTATAGATGTTTTGTTTCATTGTATTTCTCTAAATGTGATGCAATTCATCAAGATACACAAGCCTCTCATTTGTAATTGGCACGTCTGACTTGAGTTGTGCTATCATTTGAGGATTCTACTGTACATAAGGTTCATCTAACTTTGGCATTGATAACAGGTATATTCCAATCGTTACTTTCTGTGTAATTGATAGACCACTTAGAGTGCTTTTAAGTTAAAAGATTTTCAAAGACCCATCTTCAATATGTGAACATTTTGGTAAACTACTTCTCTATCTGTGGGCAGGTCCCTGCACTCCAGCCAGTACAAGCATAGTAATCAGTAGTGAATCAGCTAAACGATACCACTGTTGGTCTGTTCCTTGAGCTACAGAAGTGCTTTGAGGCCAAAATGCTCATAAATTGATTTCTCTTTCTTTTTACTTTGGTGCTAAGGGTTGAAACTAGGACTTCATCACTGAGCTACATCCCTTACCCTTGATCTATATCTTATTTACACTATTGGGGATTGAACTCAGGGCATTTGCACACAGAACTACATCCCTGGCACTTTTTATTTTTATACAGGGTTTTGCTAAGTCACTGTGTTTCCCAGGGTACGATACAACTTGTAGTCTTCTTGCCTTAGCCTCCTAGAATGCTGAAATTGTTAATTGCAGGCCCAGGGTTTTTTTTGTTTTATTTTTTTTTGTTTTGTTTTTTGATTTTTGTTTTTTTGAGACAGGGTTTCACTGTAGTTCAGTCTGGACTTGAACTCACTTATGTATCCCAGGCTAGCCTTGAACTCACAGCCTCAGCCTGCCTCAGCTTCCTGAGTGCTGGGATTATAGGTGTGTGCCACCAACCTCGGGTCCAGCTCTTAATCTTAATAATGAACAAGGACTTTAAAAAGCTCTGCTGGTTCTCGTAAGTTGGACTTTGATAAGCTACAATAGATATGTTGTGTATATCTGTATATTACTTTGGGTTCTAAAACAATACTTGTAAGAGTATAAAACAATACAGTTGAAGTTGATGCTTAAAGGTCATATGACCCTAATCATACTGCTAAATGATAGTACTAAATCTGGTCCTAGACTGCTTTAAATGTATTATTCTTCCCAAGCTACTTTCTATAAGGAAGACAGCTTTCACTCTTTTTAGCCAACTTTTATCAGAAATTTCCTGGTCATATATTGACTTGTTTTTAAAATTATCTCCACAAAAAAGAATAACATAGAGCTGTGGATATAGCTCAGTGGCATAGTGCCTGCCTGGCAGCACAAGGTCCTGAGTTTGATTATCAGTACCAAAAAAATAAAATAATCTAAACCTAGACTGGTACAAACCCCTCATTCCTGTCCTGCCCCAGGGCCTTTAGACATGCTAGGCAAGCCCTATACCACTGAACTACACCCATCCCTTCCTAAGTTTTTTACACGTGATGTTTTAAGTGTTGCGAGTTTGGGGCAGGAGGATTGCAAGTTTGAGCCCAGCCTAGCCAATTTAGTGATGTAGTGAGACCTTGTCTTCAACTAAAAATTTTAAAAAGGGCTGGGGATGTGGCTTAGTGCAGAGGCCTTAGCTTCAACCTTCTGTACTGGGGGGGGAAAAAAAAACAACAGTTTTATCATTCAGTATAGAGTGCTTTATTAGCAGCCTATCTATATCAGCAGGTGAAAAATAATGGTGTCAAATATGGCCACAGATTTAAATGGAATCATTGAAATAACTAGTCTGGTCACTCAAATTCTGCATATGCTGGAGCTGGCTGGAGGCTGTGGTGTGCTCATTGGTGAGATTGGTAGGGACTGTGCATTTTTTCCACAGCTCTGTTGTGGGAAAGCTAGTCCCTTGAGTGTTCTTTTTTCTGACTAGAGTGGGATAATTTAACTTTTGGGCACTTTCCAAACCTGTAGTATTGTTTAATTAGTGGTATCTAAAGTCAGCAGAAACACTGTCCATGGTATCCTACCTACTTTGGCTGAGTGGATATGAGCTTTAGTCAGTGAGTTAAGAGGTAGCAACTAATCAGTCTCCTTCCAAATAATCTATGTTAACTTTTACAAGAAAAACACTTAGACATAGCAAGACCCTGTCAAAAAACAAAACAAAACCACTTAGCCTTTTATTTTATTTTATTTTTTTGGTACCAGGGATTGAAACTCAACCTTGCGCCTGCCAGGCAGGTGCTTAGGCCACTGAGCTAAATCCCCGGCTCACTTAGCCTTTTAAAAAAGGCAAAAGATTTATATGCTAAACTATAGTATTGGCTAAGCCTTTTCATTGCTGAAGATCTGATGCATAGGTCATAGATTCTAAATTAAGATAAAAATTTGAATTTGAATGTGACCACTGACTTTTCTATTCAGAGCAGATGTTAACAAACTTGGAATAGCTAGTAACTGTCTTGTCTCAGAATGTAGGATGGCATATATTTATTGGAATCTTTTCATCAGGCCCTTAGTTACATTTTCAATTCTGTGAAATTCTTGCTTATAGAAACTGAAGGCTCAGAAGAAGAGGATAAAGAAAATGACAAGGCTGAAGAAATACCGAGTGAATCCATTCTTGAAAACAAGGCAAGTTATTATGTATGACTATTCTCTGCTTTTCTTTTTTTCCTTTTCTTTTCTTTTTTTGGTCTTTTTGAGATAGGGCCTTGCTATGCAGTTCAGGCTGGCCTTGAGCTCACTTCGTAGTCCAGGCTGGCCTAGAATTTGGAATGATCCTCCTGCCTCAGCCTCCCAAGTACTGGGATTACGGGCATGTGTCAACCATGCCTGGATATTCTCTGCTTTTGTCAGTGTAGGACTGCAGCTTAGTAGGATAGGGATGGTTTTCTAGACAGCCGGTTCTTGGTTAGATGTTGGGATCCTTTATTCATGTTTACAGTGGACAGAGCTGTTTGATCCCAGAGGGTCATGTCTATGAGGACAGGACTCAACATACTGGTAGATTTTTTTTTTTACACCGAACTGACAAAATGATGATTTTTTTTTTTTTTTTAAGGTGATGATTTAGGATAAAGTTCCATTCCTTTTTTTTTTTTTTTTTTTTTTCCCAGCACTGGGGATCGAACTCAACCTCGCGCCTGCCAGACAGGCGCTTAAGCCACTGAGCCAAACTCCCGGCCCTAGATTTTTGAGGCAGGATCGCTCTATGCAACTCAGGTCGGCCTTGTGCTCACATTGTAGCCCAAGCCAGCCTCGAACTCACAACGCTCCACCTACCTCAGCCTCCTGAGTGCTGGGATTAAAGGCTTGCGCCACCACGCCCGGCCATCTCTCTTGTTTTCAAATATCATCTTTGCTGTGGGTGTAGCTCAGTGGTAGAGTGCAGGATTAGCATGTTGACAGGCACACCCGGCTCCCATCAAGCCTTATAAACTACCCATTTAGACTTTTACTCTGACAGCTGTCTTATAATTCTGTCTAATATCGATAATTTGGATATGCTTTAGTCTCTTCAAGAAAGTGAAGAGGAGGACATTGGAAACCTAGAGCTTGCCTGGGATATGCTGGATTTAGCAAAGATCATTTTTAAAAGGTAAAACTTTGTGCTTCTAACTTCAAATTGAGAGTCTGTTGATTGAAAATTGAGAGCAGGTAGGGTCAGACTAATGTTTCTGACCAACTTTCTTTCTAGGCAAGAAACAAAAGAAGCCCAGCTTTATGCTGCACAGGCACATCTTAAACTTGGAGAAGTTAGTGTTGAATCTGGTAATGCTTTTTCCATCGTATTCTCTTCAGCCTCCCTTACACCCCTATTCTCCCCTGTAAGAGATTTTCTAGCACCCAACTTGATTGATTGTAATTAGGTGGTTGACTTTAAAATGACAGTAGGCTTTAATGACAGGACTTTCTTCACATCGTCTAGAATAGTCAACAGTGATCTGAGTCTTAGTGGGTTGTTTTTGGTGCTGGGGATCAAAGCTAGGGCCTTTTGTGCTTCAGCATATGCTCTGCCACTGAGGTATACCCCCAGCCGTTTCTGTGAGGTTTTTTTTTTTTTTCCAGTCATCTCGTCATTCTGTATAGCCAAGCATCCTGCAGAAACTAAAAACAAAAAGAAATGTAAAATGGTGGAAGCATTTCTGCAGAATGGATTTGAATTCTAGGAATACTTTGTAAAATTCTATCCAATTCTTGCTGTCAATTTCGTCTTTGCTAGAGAACTACGTCCAGGCCGTGGAGGAGTTCCAGGCCTGCCTGACCTTGCAAGAGGAGTACTTGGAAGCCCATGACCGTCTCCTGGCAGAGACTCACTACCAGCTGGGGTTGGCCTATGGATACAACTCTCAGTATGACGAGGCAGTGGCACAGTTCAGCAAATCTATTGAAGTCATTGAGAAGAGAATGGGTGAGTGATCAGCAGCTGCTTCATGATGCTGTTGATCCAGTAATGGAAAAGGTTAAAAATGGCTACTTTTATGGTAATTGTTACTGATTGCTTTAGCCTGTTCTTTGTAGCTGTGCTAAAGGAGGAGATGAAGGAGGCTGAAGGATCTACTGAATATGAGAAAGAAATTGAGGAGCTGAAGGAACTGCTACCTGAAATAAGAGAGAAGATAGAAGATGCAAAGGAATCCCAGCATAGTGGGAATGTAGCTGAATTGGCGCTGAAAGCTACTTTGGTTTGTTTAGTTTCCTTTTAAAGTTTTTAAAACAGCGTATTTGGTACCATTAATGTTAATGCTGTATTTGACTAAGAACTTCCGTCACGACTTGCTTTCCTGGGTGTTGATCAGAGGGAATGGGAGTATTCATTTTATTACTCTATCCAAACAGTACAGTGGTTATAGACAGTGGGCTCTAGAGCCAGACTGAGTTTGAATTGCATCTGTGCTACACAGTGTGTGTGGTCATGGGCATTCAACTGTCTGCCTCATTGACTCATCTATAAAATAAGAGATGAAGTACAATGTGTAAATTACTTGAGACAGTACCAGACAAATAGGAACTGCTTAATAAATATAGGCTATTGTTTCTGTCTGAGGTTAGATAGTACTGTATAGATTAGTGATGCACTGACCCCAGGTGGCCAGCTGTGGCTGCCAGGAAATCAAGAAACTTTGTCATATACAGAGAACATACGGAAGATTGGGTGGCCTGGGCTCTGTGTTGATTGGGATTTGCTTTGACTTGTTATCTCTCACAGGTGGAGAGCTCTACTTCAGGTTTCACTCCTAGTGGAGGAGGCTCTTCAGTATCCATGGTGGGTATTGAGGGTTATTTTTGTCATTTAATATTAGGTCTCATATACTTTTGTACTGGTAGTTTCATATACTTGTACATTGCTAACAAAGGCTGCTGCTTTTGCTAGATTGCCAGTAGAAGAACAACAGATGGTGCTTCCTCATCAAATTGTGTGACTGATATTTCCCACCTTGTCAGAAAGAAGGTAAAATGTGGTTGTTTCTTTTCCTCAGTCTGCCTTTTTTTCAGTCTCAAACAATACATAAAAACACCTGTCCCACAAACCATCCTAATGGTGCAGCGAAACACTTACTTTACAAAGATAATGAAGATTTGGGAGGGAAGATAGTACAGCAGTATCTTACTCATCAAACTTTGCCCAACAATTAACAGGAAAGGATTCATCAGATGAGTGCATTTTAGGAAGCTGGAAGATTTTCTTGGGCAGTATTCATTTAGCAGCAGGCCTGCTGATTCTGAAACTGAGTCTTTACTTTCTGCCTATAGTTCAGTGGATATCTCCTTTTGGGGAGAACCTACATTCCTGCCTTAGATGTTTTACACTTTGTTACTGGTAACCCTACCCCACTGCCTCTAGTAGGGAGGCTGAATTGAATTGATAGATTGGGGCAGAACAGTTATTTTGCAGGGTATAGGTTGGCACTTCCTGCCTCTGACTAGGGAGACCCTTGGAGCTGAGTCCTGGTGTTTAGGATCTTTGCTCCACAAGGGTTGTGGGTGTTTTACAAGTTGTCATTTTTGTCTGTCTGTTTTTGGAAACAAAGTCTAGGTATGTAGGTATCAAGGCTGACCTTGAGATGTTCCCCACCTCAGCTTCCTGAGTGCTGGGATTACAGGTGCATGCTCCATGCCCAGCTTACAGTTGTCCTTTAAAAAAATACGTAAGCACATTTGTGAAGCTTTCACACTTGTTAATTTTAGAGGAAACCAGAGGATGAGAGTCCCCGGAAAGATGATGCAAAGAAAGCCAAACAAGAGCCGGAAGTCAATGGAGGCAGCGGGGATGCAGTCCCCAGTGGAAATGAAGTTTCGGAAACCATGGAGGAGGAGGTGGGCAGTTAATGTGGCCATGCCCTCTTGCAGCATCCCGTTCTCAGGCTCGGGGAAACCAGCTTCCCAAATGCATGCTGCCCAGCTTGAGCCTGTTGGGATTGCTTGTGTGCAGCCATCACAGAACGGGCATGGTTGTGCAGGTACCAGTCTGGTTTTTGAGTACAGTGGATAAGGCGCCACACTGTCATGCAGCACAGGTCCCCTCTGATGGCTGTCTGCTAGATCTTTTCCATGTGACGCGCTAGCGCGCTGTTGATTTTGTGGAGAATTTAGCCTCCTACTTTGTGCCACTGCTCTCAGGGAACAGGAAACCATGTTGGGGGTATATGTTCACTTGCTTGAAGGCTGTTTGCATGTGGGACATGCAGTAGCTTCAACTGGAGTCACTTATGCACAGGCTGCATTTGTCTTCCAGGCTGAGAAGCAGGCTGACAGCCGGGCCACAGCGGAGGGCACAGTGGAGTCAGGAGCCGCTGTCAAGACCACTGCATGTTGAGAGCAGGAATGGAGCCTTCCTCCCAGGGGAAAGTGTTTTTGTATATAATGTATTTTTTCACTTTTGGGGATTCTTTTTGTATAACTTCAATAAAGATGGTAAGCAAAGGTTGTGTCTTTGATGGATTTTTTCTTAAATATTGGCTAAATCTGTGCCTTGGGGCACTCTAGGTTTATAAAATGGCCAAAATTTTATGGTTTCATTTTCTTCCCATCTTGGAAGTTGTAACCCCAGCTGCAGTCTAACGTGGAGGTGATGATTTGCACGTGTGACCGTGGTCCCTTCATCTTCCATCGGTGCTATATTTCTATTGTCACGTACATACTTGACTAAACTGCAGTCTTGCGAACTTTTGGTGGTGCTGTCCTTGCACAGGGCGATACATACAGGACTTTGCTGTTTGGTGCTGAAAACAGATGATGGACTTTGACTGTGAAGTAGACCTTGGGCGCTACTTGTCTTTTGTTTACTCTTTCTCCATGTGGGGCCATTATTCTGTCCTAGAAAGAACTGTGAAGAAAACGTGGGGTGGGAGATCTGAGGAAAACAGTTGGTGTGTTTAATCAGAGAAATGAGCTCTGGGAAAAGTTGAGTGTGGTGGACACTTGGAAATGATTGGAAGAATCTGTGGAGTTACATTTTTTTTTTTCTGTAAAGAAAGGTTGAAATATATCAACACTTGGAATTGTTACATTGTCTGCAGTTTTAAATTCTCAGAATAAAGATGCTAATAAAAGTTATTAGTCTGGAGTTACGCTTCAAGCATTTATTGTGAGATCCTGGGTGGGATGCCTGGGGCATTTGTGTGATGTGAGGTTAAAAAGCAAAACTCGGCCTCCAGTTCTGGGTGTTGAGTGGGGGTCAGGGTAGTGATACCAGTGTCATCTGTTGGGCTGTCTCAGATACCCAGGATACAGGCCTTGTGTTAAGAAAAAAACCCTGAATAGGCCAAACACCCCTTCACTAGAATTTACTATTACAGACCAGGCAGTATTTAGATATGGATTCCAAACAGTGCCTGCCTACTTGCTGCATGTAGCCACAGGTCGGAACCTATTTTTAACAATTCAGTGGTGAAGAAAACTTCCAAGTCCTTATTTTTTTTCCCTTTCAAAATAGAAAATTTTGCTCTTGGGCTGGTCACTAACTCACCCCTGCAGAATCTCTGGCTTATCCTGATTTGGAACATCCTTTTTAAAGATGTCCTGTGTTGTGTGTTCCATGTCCTAAGGCTTTTTTCCTCTTGGGGTGGGGTAGGACATTCACGACATGACGTGTTTGACCTCCACTGGTGACGCTGGGATCTGGGCCTAGGCCCAACAGGAAAATTTCAGCATGTGAGCGCCTATTTGGCTGGAGCATTATTGGGCTGAGGGCCTGCCCTGGACTCTAAAACCCTAGGAGTTTGTGGGGACATCACAAATTGAAAGCCTGAATGAAAGACTTCTGGGCAGAAGCCCAAAGCTGAAATTTGAGTGAAGTTTGGCAATAAAGCTGGCTTTAGCAAGACTTAGTCACCTTTCAGAAAAATTGTCAGCCAGTGTTGTATATGATTCATTTAATCTTCAATCTTTTACCAAAGTAAAAGAAGTGCATTAAGGGAACTACTTAAGACACTGGGCGTGGTGGTGCATGCCTTTAATCCCAGCACTCATGAGGCTGAGGTAGGTGGAGCGTTGTAAATTCGAGGCTGGCCTGAGCTATATAGTGCGATCCTGCCTCAAAAAGCCAGGGTCGGGAGTTTGGCTCAGCAGCTTAAGCGCCTGTCTGGCAAGTGCAAGGCTGTGAGTTCAATCCCTGGTGCCGCAAAAAAAAAAAAAGTACTACTTAAGGGAAGTGGCAAGGCCATGGTTCGATTTCATTGCTTATTTGCGTCTTAGTCCTGGGTCACAACATGGAGTAAAGCTACAGATTTGGGAATAGGCCTCACATCCACCCTGGCTGAGAAACCTAGTGGGTCTGGGTCACAGCTATGATGAGGGTCTGAACCCCTTATCTTTGTCCTTCACGCCACCAAAGGGCTCTTCTGCAGGAGGCAGTGGATCAGTAAAGCCAACTTTAGGGGTGCAAGTGGTGGCTTCCAGTGTAGATGAGGTGGATACCTGTGGGACAGAAGACAGGTCTTCAACAAGAAGGGCATAGGTTTTGGTGTTCGAACTTCCTGTTGACAAAATTAATGAAAACGAAGGGTGAAGTTAAGTTAGTTCATAGGAAATGTAAAGATTGAGACCAACTACACTTGTGCTGTAGCTTTAGTTGAGCCCTCACCAGTGGTGGATACTGGTACTGGTGGGTGCAAGCTGGATTGATCTCTGCCAATATCTGGACAGCTGCATCTCTTCCATTCACTAGTCGCAGAAAGAGCTCAGCTTGGCCTGCCTGGGGAGAGGGGCAGCGGTGCTCACTCCATCTGTTCTCTGGGGCACACCCAGCCCCAGGCCTCCACACTCACCTGGGGAATCTTATTCTGCTGCCCAAGGCTGAGGCTGAAGTCCAGAGGAAGGGCCCGAAGTGGGAGGCGCCAGTGACCACTTAGTACCCTCTGATCTTGATCAAATAGTGCCAGTGAGACCCAAGCTTTTGACTGTGGTGTCCTAGCCCCTGGAAGCCCCTGCCAGGCCTGTAGCTCACAGACTAAGGCTACTAAAGGTGATGGGGGCAATCTGTAAAACAACCCCAATGAGGTGTCAGAAGCCAGAGCTTAAATCCCTTCCTAGTTAGGACTCAACTCTTGAATACACCTGAGAACAGAAGAATGAGGGGCAGCCTTAATTGGTGCTTAACAAAAGCACTTAAATTGTGAGCTTTGCCTACTGACCTGGGCACAGGCTGCCTGCAAGCAAGGATGGCACAACTGCCCGTGGATCCAGGAGCTGAAGGCGGGGGTAAACAGAGGGCTGGGGGCAATGCTGTGGCCCTTCCTGTATCCTGTCCATCTTGAGTCAAGGCAGTTATTAGCTGAACCCAAATCCAAGAAGCCTCAAGTCCTTGCAGGAAGTCATAGAAAACAACGAGGCCAGCCCTGATGGATACAAGTCTTAAGCACACCAACACTAAACTTTCAGCCTTTCTCCAACCTGCCAGTTCCAACCATAGTTCTCCTAGATCTCTCTTAATCATCAGTGATTGTCCAAGGAGGGAGCAGGCCTCACCCAGGGTCATAGGGTGCAGGGCCCAGCACATCAGATGTGGGAAGAACAGATGGGGCCAGGCTCAGGTTCCTGGTCATGGTTCCAGGGAGTAGCGGCTGTGGGGAAAGAGTTGACTCCTCCAGAAAGCATTCGAATGGCACGTCTCCCCCACATGCACAGAGCAGAGCTGATGCTGATACTCCATCCCACCCCACCCCACGAAGGTTCTCACAACCTTTTCCACACAGCCCAAGAACTGGAAGTCTGTGGAGCCTGGGAGTGGTGGCAACGGGGGTGCTACCGGTGGAGGGAGGAGTGGAACACCTCTCCCCTGAAAGCGTCGTAGCTCCCTGGGTCCTAGAAACATACATATATAAGAGTTAGGGCATCCCTGTGCTGGAGGGCACAGGTACCTAAGTCATGGGACATATGCACAGATACACACATGTATGTATGGTCTTCAACTGATGGCAAAACCACGGGTCTCGTTCATGTGGGATCCCTCCACCCCTTTCTGAGCTGTTAGGATGGGCTAAGGTTGGGGTGTGTACTCACCTGAGGGCCTGTGGTCCAAGCCCCTCTGCATCTCTAAGGCCAGGATTTCTGCCTCCAGACGCCGGTTTCCTGCTTCCAATACCAGAAGCTGCCCTGAGGCAGCACTTGCCTTTTCTGCCATAAGTAAGTCTGACCTGTCACCTTGGCCCTAAGCAGCTGCCTGGATAAACCTAGACTTAGCAATTCAGATTCTAGCTACAGCCACCCCATGTCTCCAGCCTCAGAGCGTTTCCTCAAGAGGCTCCCAAGCCAATGAGGCCTCCCTCCCTCCTGCCCTTTTCTCTGCCCAGGACTAAGGCCATGGCCACTGAGAGGGCCCCCAGGCAGGCCCCTCTCGTTCACCCCTGCGGTTCCGAGCGCGCTGTAGCTCCAGTGCTGATGCCTCCGCTTGCAGCTGCCATATCTTGCTCATAACGCTGGGGTCTTGGCCCCCGCCTCGCATGTAAGCCTCACGTAGAGCCCTAGGGAGTGTGTGTGGACATAAAGTCTTCCAAAGAACCGATCAACGCTGCCCCACAGCTGCCCTCCAAAGAACCGATCAACACTTTCCCATGCCTGCCCTGGACCGCGGCCCTCACCCAATCTCAGCAGCCAGGCTCCCTGCACTAGCTTGCAGCATAGGCCAGCAGAGATGAGCGTCTGGTCGGATCCTGGGCAAGGAGATGATGTCACAGGTGTCCAGCGGCCTGCTTTGCTGTACCTCCCGCCTCCACCAGGGTCTCACCCTATCTGGGGCTTTAGCTCTTGAACATGTGTACCCAACACCTCCAGAGCTCCCCGGGTCCGCCCAGCTTCAGCCCGGAGTTCTCGAAGTTCTCGCTCCAGGCCTGAGAGGCGAGGTATCCTGTCCTGGGCCTGGGCCAAACCTTGGAGGTGCCGGTTCAGCTCTGAGGGATAACCGATCCAGTTAGAACAGTGTCCCGGTTGATGTGGCTGGGCAGGTCCCTGGCTCCGTCTCCCTCACCAGCGCTGCGCTGTTCCAGGGCGCGGCCCCGTGCTTCAGTCTGTGCCATGCGCCTGGCATGAGTCACAAGCAGTGCCTGCAGCCGCTCGCCAGGGCTCCTTGCAGCCTCTTGGAGAGGGCGCTCTATTACCCATGGTTGCATTTCTTGCAGGGACAGCCTCAGGCACTGTACCTGGGGGAACAGTGACCCACGATCAGTGTGTGTGGGCAATCTTTCCCTTGCATAATCCACATGTATGAGGGTAGAAGGTTCTAAATTTGTAGCCTTGGGGAAGCAAGCAAGGTGGGTGGGTACCTCCTCTCTTAACCTCTCTAGAGCAGGTCTGCTGGCCTCCTGGTCTGAGCAGCCCTGGTGTTCTTGTGACACAGCCTGGGGACAGAGATTGAGATGAGGAACACTGAGTCTAGGCTTGCTGCAATTCCCACCCCTGGCCACAGCCGTGCATCTCTTACCGGGACACCCCCTGATTCAGCAGAGGGTTTTGCTCCAACAGTCACCTCCGGGGTCAAGCGGCCAATGCAAAAGCGCTGAGTGTGGTTGGACAACAGGGCCCAGGAGCGGAAAACCATGTCACAGGACCTGCAGGGCAGAAGTTCTGGCTCCCCAGGGTAGGCGGCCATGGGACAGGACTGGTTTCTCGGTATCAGCCTAGTCCCACAGAAAACGTGGTATGGCAGGAAAAAGGGTGAGGAACCCAGCCTATGGGGTCTACAAGATCTTCAAGTTTATGTTTGGGGAGGAGCTTTGGCTCCCTGGGCAGCAACGACAGGTCTGGGCACGTTAGGAGAATGGGTGGGGAAGCTGTGCCAGTTTGGGAGAAGCTACACTTGAAAAAGCCTAGCAACATCTGTGCCACCTTGGTTTCCTTGCCTACACAGAAAGGGGAGTGGACAGAGGCATTCCAGTCTAGCTGGGCTACCTCTGGTCATTTAATAGCCTCTTGACAGACAAGGAACATCTCTTTCATTGCCGTACTCCAAAGAAAGTAATTAACTATACATGAGTCTAGGGAACACCCTGGAGAGAAGATGTTCTGCCTGGAAACTATCTTTCCCCCAAAATAAAAAGCTCTTTTTAGTAACATGCTTCCCCTGAGGCATCCACAGCCCCCACCTTTCCCTACTGGAGACTGAATAAAACTACATCTTTTTTTTTTTTTTTTTTGCGGCACCAAGGATTGAACTCACAACCTCATGCCTGCCAGGGCAGGCGCTTAAGGCACTGAGCCAAACTCCCGGCCCGGGTTTTTTGTTTTTTTTTTTTTTTTGAGGCAGGGTCGCACTATGTAGCTCAGGCCGGCCTTACACTCGCGTTGCAGCCCAAGCCGGCCTCGAACCCACAACGCTCTGCCTACCTCAGCCTCCCGAGTGCTGGGATTAAAGGCGTGCGCCACCACGCCCGGCTGACACTGACAGAGTCTTCCCTTCAGTACAAACACCCATCTTTTTTTATTTGTCTTTCTGAGACAGGGTTTTGTTATATAGTTCATGCTGGCCCTGAACTCACTTTGTAGCCCAGGTTGGCCTCAAACTTGCATCAATCCTCTTGTCTGTCTCTCCAGTGCTGGGATTACAGGTGTGTGCCACCACACCCAGACACAAATCATTTTCCTAATGTGCACCAAGGCTTATCATTCGTCTACTTACTTCCCAATAGGATATACAGTAACTGTGGTCCCTTGTACCTACCAGAGACAAACTAATAATGTAGGGACAGCAAACATGTCAGTATTCGGTGCCAGATATCCATTAACTTCTATTTCTTCATCAAATCTATGGCCTAAGGTTTCATATTTTCTTTTTTTTTACATTTTAAAACTAACTTTATTTTTGTTTGTTTTTTTAGTCTCATTATGTAGCGCAGGCTGGCCTTGAACTCACAGTAATTTTTCTGCCTCAGCTTCCTGAATGCTGAGGTTATGGTTTCACCTTTTATTTTTTTTGTGGCACCAGGGATTGAACTCACAACCTCATGCCTGACAGACAGGCGCTTAAGGCACTGAACCAAACTCCCAGCCCTAGTTTTTTGAGACAGGGTCACACTATATAGTTTAGGCCGGCCTTGCACTCATGTTGTAGCCCAACCCGGCCTCAAACTCACAACCCTCCTCCTATCTCAGCTTCCTGAGTGCTGGGATTAAAGGTGTGCGCCACCAGGCCCGGCTTGGTTTCATCTTTTCTAATACAACTGTTTATTCTCTCCCCTAATGGGCTGGTTATTCCTTGCTTTCCAGACCTTGTATAATGCCTAGGACATACAATAATGGCCTGGGAAGTACAGAATGAAATAACCTGCTTCCTCCACTGGCCATCTAGCCAGCACTAGCTCAAGTCTTAATCCCTCAAAGTTCTTAGTTAGGAAAACTGAGGCACAGATTTTCCTTAGAACATTCACATTTGGAAATATGTATGTACAAAGGTAACGAAAAATGGCTAAAGAAAATTTAGTGTTAGACTATATCACTGATAATTTATTGCAAAGGATTTTATGCAACAAAAATGTACCTGCTAAGACTGAGGACACAGCTCAAGGGTCGAGTGGTCACCCAGCAAGCCTACCACCCCAGTACAGGGGGTACAGTTTTGCTAGAAGCAGACAAGTGTGTCTGAATTCAGATTTCTCCCAAACTTCTAAAAACACTTACCCTAAAAAAGAATCCACCCTAATTTTAAGGAAAATACAGTTCTTACACAGGACAATCCAAACTGATGCAAAATATTTATTCCAAGTTAGTTATTTTATGCAGTAGTTTTTCCCCTCAACAGACTTGTGATAACCACATCTTTTTAAATCTGTAAATAATGTTATCAAAATAATCTTAATCTCTGAAATCTCACAAAAATTTATATTTTACAATCCACCCTGAATATCAAGGCTGCAAGAATAACACATTTCCTATATCCAAATATTTTACAGCTGTACCCAAAAGGAAAACAAAAACAAAAAACCATATGCTTGGTTAAGGGCTAAAGTTACCCGAGCAGCCAAAAATAAAATAAAATATCCAAATTATTAGCATTAATTTAATACAATTATAACTTCAATAGTCACTTTGTCATTGACAATGATTGCTTGAGCACAGGGGTGAATGCCCCAAGGGCTGGTAGAAGCTGCTGCCACAGAGCAGCATCTGCTCCTCTCCGTCTCTGCACTGCCAGCTCCCACCTGTGCATCGCCCCATAGGTTCTGTGTGTGTATTTTAAAAATCTTTCCCACCACACAAACATCTCTATTAAGCAGATAACAGGAAAGAACAACAACAAAAGTTCAACAAGCCAACTGCTCTCTCTTTGGGATATGATTATTTCCCTTGTGCATGAAGTATTCAACATAAGAAAAGGAAAAGGAAAACAATTTCTTTTGTATAATCCCGAAACACACAAGCTGAGTTTACTGGTTCAGATGAGCTGTGAGCATTTCTATGCCTACTTCCAGGCGTCGTCATCTGATGTTTCACTGCTGCTTGTTTCAGTGTCTGAATCCTCAAACTCCGCTTTACAAGTGCTTCTCCAAGGGGAGAAGAGGCTCAAACTGCGGCTCTGCAAGAAGCCATTTTTTGCAAAGCCGTTTCTTCTCAGCTGCAGACAGCATGGGAGAGAAAGAAAAAACCCATCAGTGACTACACTGGTACACGTGGTTGGCCAAGGTCAAAGCTCGGTCTGGAAGCAGAATATTGTGTGTGGGGGTCCCAAGATCTTTTACAGTGGTGTTTTCAAACTTTTAAGAGCAAATGACTCATATGAGATTATTTTAAAGTGCAGATTCTGATTCAGTATGAGACTTCCTGTTTCAGAGTTCTGAGTGGTAAGGTCAATCTGTACTTAGTTCCTTTATAGAACCTATCCAATGCCAATTATGCCTTAAATACCACTTAACAGAACTGTCAGGACAGTGGGCTCTGCAGAAATTTCATTTGTCTTGTTCACTGCTGTAAACCCTTTGATCTGGCAATTTCTTATTCAGAGAAAGAATTCAAGATGTTTTTCCATATAGTACTGGGACTGAACACAGAGCCTCACTTAGCTAACACGTCAGGCCTTTGTATTTTGCAACAGGGTCTTGCTAAGTTGCCAAGTCTAGATTCAAACTTGTATTTCTCCTGCCTCAGTCTTTCAAGTAGCTGGGATTACTGGTGTGTGCATCCCTCCTGGCTCAGGCATTTGTTGAAAAAATTTTGGATAGGGCTTTTGAACTCTGCACTGGCCTAAGCACCACAAGGGAACTACAGGACCAGAAGCAGAATAGAGTATACCTCTCTTTCTTAAAGACTAAAAGCTCATACTTTCAGCACCTGGGAGGCTGAGGCAGGTGTTGAACTCTAGAGTTCAAAGGCATGTGGGCTATATAATGAATTCAAGGCCAGCCTGAACTACATAGAGAGATCCTGTCTCACCAACCAACCAACCAACCAACCAACCCAAACCCAAACCCCCAAAGACTGAGAACTCAGATTTTGGGACCAGCCTTGAAGTTCTGATAAGGGGTTGTGAGGATGAACAGGTTACTTTCTGTGGCCTTGCTATTGACTGGAATGGCTTGTTATCCATTAATGGAGACCCCTCATTGCTCAGGCAGAGCTCAGTGTCCCATTATATTTCTGTTATGGTGATTTATTTCATATTTTCTTTAAACTTATGACTTCTAATGGCAAAGACTGTCCAGACTCCTTTCTCTTCTAATGGTTGAATGGTCTCCAAAGAAGGTTTACAACGTACCTGCTCTGTCTTCATGTGGAACTCTTTGAGCTCATCCTCTGTGAGTGGAAGGCAATTCTCATCATTTTCAGGATATTCCTGCCATCCCATTGCTTTCAATAACCTGGTGAAGACAGAAGGACAAAGAAAATATGATAGCAGTAAGTTCATGTGGAAAGCTCACTGCTTTCCACAAAAAACTTTCCGATGCAGAGCAATGAATGTTAGAGAAGGAACCCCCAGAAGTGCTCATAAGTGAACAGGAGATCTCTACATTGAGAAAAGGCTACATGAAGAGACGGTAGAAGCAGAAAACATGTTAGTATAAAGAGCCAAACTACAATGGCTCTCAGTCTCTTCCAACTAGAGACAGAAATTTCACTTTCAGTCCCTGTGGGCAAACATGTACCTAAGTTTCCTTTCAATTTCATGCCTTTGTGGCTTCTTTCTTCACCTTGTGAATCCCTCTCAGAAAGGTACTGCCACACTTGGCAGGCCCTGCTCACCATCCAGTTGCCAGAAAGATGGCTGCTCTATGTGCTTAAGGCTTTTTCTTTCTTTTGGGTCTTTTTTGAGGCAGGGTTTCACTTCATGGTTCAACAGTGCAGTCTGGCCTCAACTTATAGCAATCCTCCAGTTTCAGTGTTCCTAGTGCTGGGATTACAGGCATGCGCCACCACACCTGGCAAGGCCTCCATTTAAACATCAGGTTCTACAAATGAGGGTCCTAAGTCTCACTGAAAGGGATTTTATTGTAACTGCTCACTCAAGCCAGCACAACTGCCCCAGGAAACAAGTTCCCCTCTCCACCCTGACTGATGTCATAAATGGAGTCAGAAACTACATAAAAACTTTGCAGGGGAGTTTTTGTGAAAAAACTGGCCAAGTTTATGGTGCTTGTGAAAACATCACCCTGCATGTTAGACTCTGCTTGTGATTTCACCTGTGCTCTGCTTCCAGAGAATGTGAGAGGACCTGCCCTTCTTCCACAACGGGGAGAGAGAGACCATTCGGAAGACAGCCTTGCTCCCCATTTTCCTTTGGTTCAGGTGTGCTGTTGTCCTCCAACTACAATAAGGAAAAGGACACATTTGATTAAACATCTTTTCTGGAGAGATAAGTAACCTAACAAAACCAAGGGGTCAGTAGTCAACCAGTGCTTACCAGAAGACAACCTTGGCCCATAGGTTTCTCCCATTTACAAGTAGAGACCTGCTGTATCAATGAACTGTTTCTGAAATTTATATGGAAAGCAAAAGACCCAGAATAGCTAACATAAAATTGAAGGAGAACAAAAAAAATTGGAGAATCGATATTAAAAAGCTTAGAGTAAGCCACTGAGGCAGTACATTCCCAGCACTGGGATGGGGGTGGGGTCAGGACGCTGAGGCAGAAGCCCAAGTGTGTCTCAGAATAAAAAATAAAACCAACCAAAACACAGATCTTACAGCCTTCACAAGAATAACTAAAATCAAGTGGCAAATCTAAATTCCAAATTAAAAAAAAATCATATAATGAAGATAACAATGTGCAATATATTAACTAATATTGATTTGTTTTTTTAATGCAGATCATCCTGAGTATGGCAATGACATTTTTGCATACAAACAGCATGATCTATAAAAATGACAAAGGACGGGGGATTTAGCTCAGCAGAGTAAGTGCCTGACTGCCAAGCATGAAGTAGTGAGCTCGATCCCCAGTACTGAAAAAAAGAAAAAAGTGGCTAAGATTAAAAATGACAAATGATAACTGGATTTCAGTAAGAATAAAGTCTCCCCCACTTTTTTTTTTTTTTTTGAGAGAGGACTCACTATGTAGTTCAGCCTGGCTTGGAACTCACGGGAGTCTTCCTGCCTTGGTTTGTGAGTCATGATTTGAGGCCAGCCTGAACTGTAGAATGAGACCCTTTCCTCTCAAAAACAAACCAAACAAACAAAAAATCCAAAAACCAAAAGACGAACATATTTGATGTCAGGGATAGACAGACCTGTAATACAAGATCTCTGGGAGCTAAGGCAGTAAGAGTTGCTGAGTTTAAGCCTGGTCTGGGCAACTTAGTGAAAACCTGTCTCTAAATTAAATTAAAAAACAGGAAGATCTGGGATTGTAACTCAGCGCAAAGGCTCTGGGTTCAATCCCCAGGTACTGTGGAAAAACCAAACCAAAACAAGAATTTCCTATTTGATGAAGGAGTATTAACCCAAGACAGACATTTTAAAAACCTCTTAAAACTCAAGAGGAGCCGAGGATACAGCTTAGCTGCACAGTGCCTAACCGGCAAGCATGAGGTTCTAAGTTTGATTCCCAGTACCAAAACAAATCCTTCAGTAAAGACATAAAGACCTGAACGGACACATGGCCAAATGGGACAACCTCTTGGGAAGACAGTTCAGCAGTTTCTTTTTCTTTTTTGGTGGCATTGGGGATCAAACTCACAAGCTTGCACTTGCCAGGCAGGTGCTTAAGTCATTGAGTCAAACTCCCAGGCCTAGTTTTGAGACAGGGTTGCACTATGTAGTTCAGGCCGGCCTTGCACTCATGCTGTAGTCCAAGCTGGCCTCGAACCCACAACACTCCTCCTACCTCAGCCTCCAGAGTGATGGAATTAAAGGCGGGTGCCACCACGCCTGGTGGTAGTTTCTTACAGAACTAAACATTCTCTTACCTTATGATCCAGCAATCACACTCCTTGGTATTTATTCACCTAAAGCAACTGACAACTAATGCTCATACAAAAACTTTCAGAGATGATTATAGTTTAATCATATTGCTGAAAACTTGGAAGTAATCAAGATGCCTTCAGTAGCAAGTGAACTGAAAGGTCATTAAAACAAACCCTAATTTGAATCTCTGAAGAACAACAGATTAAACTCACTTTACCACAGGCTCTACAAGTCTGATACTCCTTCATACAATATGTACACTTAATAGTCTTGTTACTTCTTTTTCCCTTGAGTAGAAAAAAACCCACGCATTTAACAAAAGTAAAAGTCTACGCTCTTACATCCTCCAGTTTGTCACAGTCTCTGTTCTCTGAGAAATCTCCATTTCGGTCATCCTTCAGAGTCTT
>RJWM01017790.1:0-13691 GCA_004363535.1 Dasyprocta punctata | reverse complement strand
TTGCGCTCGCGTTGTAGCCCAAGCCGGCCTCGAACTCACAACGCTCCGCCTACCTCAGCCTCCCGAGTGCTGGGATTAAAGGCGTGCGCCACCACGCCCAGCTAGCTTTTTTATTTAAACAGAGTAATTTTGAAGAGCTACTACAGTCAAGACTTGCTGGCTTATATTTGGATCTTTCTATGGTCACCAGCAGAATAACCAGTCTGACACACTCTTGGTCTACCAGAGCATGTACTCCATCCAGCTACTGCTCACTTTTTTTTTTTTTTTTGCACCGGGGATTGAACTCACAACCTTGCGCCTGTCAGACAGGCGCTTAAGTCACTGAGCCAAACTCCCAGCCCTGGTTTTTTGAGGCAGCGTTGCACTGTGTAGCTCAGGCCGGTCTTGCGCTCGAGTTGCAGTCCAAACCGGCCTCAAACTTGCAACACTCCTCCTACCTCAGCCTCCTGAGTGCTGGGATTAAAGGCGTGTGCCACCATGCCCGGCTTACTGCTCACTTTTGGATTCTAATGGGAGACATTTGTAAAGAACTCTTTGGTAACCATAGTTTAAAAGAAATGGCACTCTACTTACACCTCAACACTGCATATCTCAGTCTAAGTACACGGGAAATGGCAACTTTAGAAAAACCATAATCCTTACCTCTTTGGGAGAGCTTAGAACTGCACCACCAGCCAGTACCACTGGTTTGGTAACAGAGATTGGATTGGTAAAAGCAGACTCCCGGGCAGAGGAAAGGGATCCTGATTTGTGTTCCACTCTGTTAGCTTTCCATGCATTGGGCTACATGGGAATAAAATAGTCAAAGTAAGCACACAAACAGTTCAGCTACAAATTCATAAAGAGTGAAATGTTACGTGGAAACCTAAAATCCTACAGCTTACCTGTCTCAACATACTTGACAGATGTGGAACTTCTAAGATTAGATTTTTTTTTTTTTTTTTTTTTTGTCGGTACCAGGGATTGAACTAAAAACCTCACGCCTGCCAAGGCAGCGCTCAAGCCTTTGAGCCAAATTCCTGACCCTAGTTTTTTGAGACAGGGTCGTACTGTGTAGTTCAGGCCAGTCTGGCACTCATGTTGTAGCCCAAGCCAGCTTTGAACTCACAATGCTCCACCTACCTCAGCCTCCTGAGTGCTGGGATTAAAGGCCTGTGCCACCATGCCCGGTTTAAGATTAGGTATTTTAAGGATAAAAGTAGATGGGAAACAAAGAGTCATGGATGTTATTAAGTATTTCTCAAAAAAGAGTTTTAATTCAGTTAGTCTAAGAGTTGCTGGTATGATTAAAATTAAAAAGCTTTCTTTTTTCAGGTACTGGGGATTGAAGGGACTTGCACATACTAGGAAAGCACTCTAGCACTGAGTTAGATGCCCAATCCTTTCTAAAAATTTTGAGGCAGAGTCTCACTAAGTTACCCACGTAGCCTTAAACTTGCAGTTCTTCTCAGCACTACCTATGAAGTTGGGGTTACACACCTGCCCTCAATAGCCTTCTTTACTAAGCTAGTTCTTGAAGTACTTGAAGGCACATACAAATCTGAGAAACAGATTTTCCACTTACTTAACCCTTATTCCTTTTTTGTTGCTTGAGACACTTATTTTCTGTCTTTTTGAGACACAGTTTCACTATGCAACTACAGTTTAGGTTGGTCTTGAACTCGCTTTGTAGCCCAGGCTGGCCTCAAACTCACAGTGATCATCATGCCTCAGCCTCCCAAGAGCTGGGATTAAAGGTGTACACCACCATGCCTGGCTTGTATTGGGAATTGAACACAGGCTTCACAGTAAGCTATATCCCAGCCCTATATTTTAAGTTTTGAGATGGCACCTTCCTAAGTAACTCTGGCTGGGCCGGAACTTGCAACCCTCTTGCCTTTGCCTCCTAGACTGCTGGGACTACAGGCGGGACCACTGTACCTGGGAGATGTTTTCACTTACAGTGATTCCTAACTTCCATAAATCGTATCAGAAAAACACTGTTTTGTAGGAATTCTGATGTCAAGAAGCTAGTTCTAGGCGAGGGCAGACACTGTAAATAGCTAGCTAATCCAGAGGCCTACACATTCTTTTGCTCAGCTATGTGGAGTCAGGCTATGAACCCAACTATCATGGTAAAAGAGTACAGTTAGAATAGTGGATGTTTTGAGTCAATTGTACTATACAACAAAGTCAAGAAACACGAGGCAAGTCAACAGAGTGAGACCAAAGCAAGTAGAAAATTTTTATTTATTTTTGCAGAATGAAACAATCAGAACAAAGACAAGTACAAGAAAAAGGAAGGGTCTGAGTGAAAAACAATTCTTGGCTAACTTCTTTGACAAAGGTTTTTTTTTTTTTTTTTTCCTGTTTTGAGACAGGATTTCACTATGTATTTCAGGCTGCCCTCAAACTCACTTTATAACCTATGCTGGCCTCAGACTTGTGCCAATCTTCCTGTGTTAGCCTCCTGAGTGCTGGGATTCATTATAGGTGTGTGCCACCATGCGCAGCCATGAAGGCTACTAAAGAGGCCACAATAGCTTTAGAAAGGTAATTAGATTTGCTGACTATCTAATATATACTAGGTGTTTACCACATAGTTTTATTTAATTCTTAAACCAATCAATTATTACGCTGATCTTATTTTACAAAGAATGATACTGAAGACAATAGTCATGCAGTTTGTTCAAGGTTATTCAGCTAGTATATGATACTGCTTTTTCACTATCCCACAATGCTTCCAAAAATAACGTACATGCAGAACAGAGACAAAATGACCCAACTAGAATGAAGACTGATTTTCTTAGGGTTTTTTTTTTTTTTTTTTTTTTGTCTTTTTGAGACGACAGGGTTTTGCTACGCAGTGCAGTCTGGCCTTGAACTCACTTTGTAGCCTGTGTTAGCCTCGAACTAATAGCAATCCTCCTGCCTCACCCTCCTGAGTGCTGAGATTACAGCCGTGCACCACCATGCCTAGTTGTTTTTCTTAGTTTTGTACTGATGAAAATCAAAAGATGGCAGCTTGTGTCAAGTTGTAACTATCCAAGATAATTCACAGCTTCCTCAGCTATGGAGTGTTACAAGAAGCTTTGTCTTTCTTCTGACATCTCAGAGCAAGAAACACTTGGGTTTCTGTCAATAGCAGGAAAGGTAGACAGGCTTACACAGAATACCTAAACCTCTGCTTGATTCTAGCCTAACTTATCTTTCCAGATTTTTCTTTCATTTTTTTTGTACCAGGGAGTCGCTCAGTGGTGTAAACACCTGCCTGGCAGGCGCGAGGTTGTGAGTTCAATTTCCCGGTACCCAAAACAAAAACAAAAACAAAAACAAAAATTTAATGCCACACTGAGCTGCTCACTGGAAAAAATCATTAGGCCCTTATTTCTCATTTTTCTTTTTTTTTGAAACAGAATCTATTATATCCCAGGCTGGTCTTAAACTTATAGCACTCCTTCTGCCTCAACCTCCTGAGTGCTGGGATTATAGGCGTGCAACACCATGCCCAGCTTCCTACTTCCCCTTTCATTACATGATTATGTATGTTAAAATCCACCAATGTGAACTTCATCTCAACCTTAGCTTTGTTTTGATGGTGTTAGGCATTGAACCACCAGGGGATTCATACTGAGTTATATTTCCAGTTTTTTTTAAATGCACCTCTTTGAGGAATGAGATACTGTTCAATATTAAAATTCTGAACCTGTCCCTTTCCCCTAAGTTCCTGATGCTTCATTTTCTAGCTTCCTTCTGCTCTTACATCATGAATTCCTTTCAGTCTTTTCAATGGATGTAGCCGTTCTCCAGTGTCCTCGTCTCAAACACTCTTCTGTTACTTTTTCTTAGGTAAACTTCATTAGAAAAACTAATATACTCATTCCAACATTTTTTTTGTTTTTTGGTTTTTTTTTGGTACCGGGGATTGCACTCACAACCTTGCGCCTCCCAGGCAGGCGCTTAGGCCACTGAACTAAATCCCGGCCCTATTTTTTGAGACAGTGTCTCACTATGCAGTTCAGGCTGGCCTTGAACTCACTTTGTAGCCCAGGCTGGTCTTGAACTCACAACGATCCTCCTGCCTCAGCCTGTAGAGTGCTGTAGTTAAAGGCCCAACACACCCCACTCCCCATTCCAACATTCTAAATTGTTAAAAATTATGTAGACATGCAATATGTAAAACTGTTATCTCTGTTGAAAACCTCTCGCTCCAGCTTTCCGTGAAATCTTACTTTACCACTTCCCACTGAGTCATTTACCTTTACTCAAACATGGCATATTATGTCCCAACTTTTTGGGAGTGAAATTTCTTTTCTTTTTTTTTTGAGACAGGGTCTCACTATGTAGTTTAGACCAGCCCTGAACTCAGTATGCAGCCCAGGCTGGCCTTGAACTTGTGGCAATCCTCCTGCCTCACAGCCTCCTGAGTGTTCAGATTGCAGGTGTGCACTACACCACATTCAGCTTTGGTGAAATTTCAAGTTCCTTCTAAAAGCCCACATTTATTTGATTTGCTCTTAACAAACCCAA
Source organism: Dasyprocta punctata (assembly GCA_004363535.1). Lineage (NCBI taxonomy): Eukaryota > Metazoa > Chordata > Mammalia > Rodentia > Dasyproctidae > Dasyprocta > Dasyprocta punctata. The sequence goes on along the minus strand of RJWM01017790.1, from coordinate 9,179 downwards.
AAGATTTCTAAACTTCTATTTACTAAGTAATTAATTCCATAGGTTGGAAACTTTATTCCAAGTACTTTTAAAACTTTAATTCTGCAGCCAGGCGTGGTGGCACATCCCTTTAATCCCAGCACTTGGGAGGCTGAGACAGGAGGATTGTTGTGAGACCAGCCTGGGCTACAAAGTGAGTTCAAGGCCAGCCTGAACTGCACAGTGAGGCCCTGTCTCAAAAAATAGGGCCAGGGATTTAGCTCAGTGACCTAAGCGCCTGCCTGGCAGGCTTGAGGTTGTGAGTTCAAATACCTGGTACCAAAAACAAACAAACAAACAAACAAACCAAAAAAACCCCACTTTAATTCCAACTTTTCTGTTGATAAAAGTTTAGCAAAGTCAAGTAATTTTCTCACAATAACAGCCTTACAGAGTGGCACAAGATTCTAGCAGTTGTCTAGTATGTGTGAGGCCTTGTATTCAATCCCCAGTGCTTAAAACTTCTTTCCCATTATCCACCATTACCACATCCCTTCTCTGCCAACTGTCACTATCCTGATCAGACTTCACTATTTTTTTAAAAGGACAGTAACAAACAGCTATACATTAGTTTTCAATATTCACTCCACTCTTGATTCACAACAGGGATAAAGTGATGTTTAGCTCTGTCTCGTGATTTTTATCCTTGCCACTTCACTTTTAACACACATATGACATTTGGAGTATACAATGACACTGTCTTACTTATTTTTATAGTTTCTATAGTCGAACAATTATTGCAGACTCTCAATGAAGTAACACCTATGAAAACCTGTGGTCTGCCCGTCCTAGCCTTCCAGAGTTCTGGGGATTATAGATATGTGCCACTGTGTCCAGCCTATGAAAACTACGAACTTCATTTTTATTTTATTTTATTTTTTTTGAGACAGGGTCTCCCTGTGTAATTCAGGTTGGCCTTGAACTCGTGGCAATCCTTCTGCCTCAGCCTACTGAGCATTGGGATTACAGGTACATACCACCACACCTGATTGTAGCTGGCATGCTGACAGTAATAGATCCCTTTATTGGCATTTACGGTGTGTCAGTTTGAAGTACTTCATAAAACCTCACTTCATCCTCATAGAAAAGCTAAAAAGTAGGTATTAACTTTTTTACAGATAAAACTAAGATAACACCAATAGGTTAAAAAAGTTGCCCAACAGCATACTACAAAGAAGGAGCAAAATGGAACTTGTTTATTTCAAAGCTCTTGTACTAGATCATTTTCTTTGAATTGAATTTATTCTCCCCCCGCCCCGCACCGGGGATTGAACTCATAACCTTGCACCTGCCAGGGCAGGCGCTTAAGCCACTGAGCCGGACTCCCAGCCCTGGTTTTTTGAGGCAGGGTCACACTATGTAGCTCAGACCAGCCTTGCGCACACGTTGTAGCCCAAGCTGGCCTTGAACTCACAACGCTCCTCCTACCTCAGCCTCCCAAGTGCTGGGTTGAATTTATTCTTTCTCTTCTACACCAGAGTAGTAAGTACCCCAAACCCTTTCCCAGATAATTCCTACAGTTTAGCTCTCAAATATCCCCCAAAGGCCCACACTGTGAAGGCCTGATTTTCAGCCCAGGGTGCTACTGGGAAGTAGTGGAACCTTTAAGAGGTAGTATCTAGTGAAAGTTCGGTTACTGGAGGTGTTCTCTGGTGTGTCAACAGTTTAAATCTATTTGAAATATTATTAGAATACAGTATTATTTTATTTATTTTTGGCACTGGGGATCGAACTCACAACCTCGCACCTGACAGACAGGCGCTTAAGCCACCAAGCCAAACTCCCAGCCCTAGTTTTTTGAGGCAGGGTTGCACTATGTAGCCGGGCCTCGAACTCACAACGCTCCCACCTCAGCCTCTGGAGTGCTGGGATTAAAGGCATACACCACCACGCCCAGCTAGAATACAGTATTATTTTAGTTGGGTGTGGTGACACACATATCTGTAATCTCAACACTTCAGGAGGCTGAGGCAGGAGGATCCTAAATTTGAGCCCAGCCTTGGCAACTAAGCAAGACCCAGTATCCAAAAAAAAAAAACAAAACAAAAAAAAAAAGGCCAGCTGGGCTTGGTGGGTACACGCCTTTAATCCCAGCACTTGGGAGGCTGAGGCAGGAGGAGCACTGTGTGTTCCAGGCAGGCCTGGGCTACAACGTGAGCAAGGCCAGCCTGAAATGTATAGTGCGATCTTGCCTTAAAAAAAAAAAACAAAGAGCCGGAAGTTTGGCTCAGTGACTTAAGTGCCTGTCTGGTAGGCACAGGGTTGTGAGTTCAATCCCAGTACTGCAAAAAAAAAAAAAAAAAAGAAGCCAGGAGTGGAGGTGCATGACTGTAATCACAGCAGTCTGGGAGGCTGAGGCAGGAGATCAACAGTTGAAGCCAAGGCTTGGCAATTTTAGTGAGACCATGTCTCAAAATCAAAAATAAAAAACAAGGCTGGCGTTGTAGCTCACTGTGAAGGACCCAGGTTGGTTCACAGTATGGGTGGAGAGTTGGGGAAGAAGGGTAGAGGATGTAGTTCAGGGAGAAAATCCTGGCTTCAATCCCCAATACTAGAAAAAAACTTTGGCTACTATTTTATTTCTTCTGTAATGACATGGCTTATGTTATATCCTGTCATTCCAGTAAACTTATAGTTGTCATAGTCCTAATTGGTGCAGTCTTTCATTGTATTACTCATAAACAACAACACAGTGCTTGTGCACAATGCAAAGTGAGTTTCTGTTTTATTTTGATTTTTTTGAGACAGTGTCTTGCTATGTAGTTAGGCTGGCCTTGAACTCACTACGTAGCCCAAGCTAGCCTCGAACTTACAGCAATACTCCTGCTTCAGCTTCCCAAGTACTAGAATTACAGGTGTGTGCTACCATGCCTGGCTAAAGTGAATATTAATGTGCACTGGTTCCTCCTACCCCACTTTCTTTGCACCACTAGGGACTGAATTCAAGGTCTCCAAACTAAGCCACATTCCAAGCTCTATTTAGTTTTTAAAAGTAAGCCACATCCCCCGCCCTATTTATTTTTTTAAACTCACCAAGTTGCCCATGCTGGTCTCAAACTTGCAATCGTCCTGCCTCAGCCTCCAGAGTAGCTAGGATTACAGGTGTGCATCACTGTACCCAGTTGGCATTTCTTTTAATAACACAGTATACTTTAATTATTTTTTTTTTACAGTGGTTGAATTCATTGAAGCAATTATTCTGTGCTTATGTAAGTGTTCTTGGTATATATAATTATTAGGAAGACCTGAAGCCTGCCCTTAAAGTTACATACAAGAAAACAAATAAATACAATAAAGCACAGTAGCTATTATGGTTAAGAGACACAGAGTGCTAAATAATCATAGAGATATACGAATAATTAGATCTTCAGATGCATATGATAGAAAATAATTCACAAAATGAATGGCATGAATTTGAAGAATTATTTTCTCCCAGAAGAGAAAAAAGGAGCAGTAAGACAGAAAAGATAGACTGTGCTTAGGTTCAAGAATTACAATGGAATTGCTAAGAAATTTCAACACTACTGTAAGATCAGTGCCAGGTGTGGTGGTGGATGCCTGTAACCCCACCGCTAGGGAGACTGAGGCATTCGAGGCTAGCCTGTGCTGCATAAGCAAGTTCAAGGCCAGTCTGAATTACACAGTGAGGACCTGTCTCAAAAAACACAAAACTTAACCCAAACTCAAACCCATTAGTGACTGACAAACCACATGCATGGACCTAATCTACTCTAAAGCATTTTTATATGGCTCATAAACTGTCAGTATTTTTACATTTTTAAAATGTCAGGCGGTGGGGGAACGAAGCTGGGCATGGTGCCACACGCCTGTAATCCCAGCACTCAGGAGGCTGAGGCAGTAGGATCATTGCAAATTTGAGACCAGCCTGGGCTACAAAGTGAGCTCAAGGTCAGCCTGAACTATTGTCTTTAAAGGATAAAAAAATAAACTCAAAAAGCAAAAAAATTGCTGTGCAATATACAATAAAAACCATAAAAGCCGGGCATGGTGGCGCACGCCTTTAATCCCAGCACTCGGGAGGCTGAGGTAGGAGGAGCGTTTTGAGTTCGAGGCTGGCTTGGGCTACAACGCAAATGCAAGGCTGGCCTGAGCTACATAGTGCGACTCTGCCTCAAAAAACCAGGGCTGAGAGTTTGGCTCAGTGACTTAAAGCGCCTGTCTAACAAGGCGCGAGGTTGTGAAAAAAAACCGGTGCCAAAAAAAACAAAAAACCAAAAAAAATGAAACCCATATATATATCCTGAACATATTTATTATCTGGCTTTTCACTAAAAAAAAAAAAAAAAAAAAAAAAAAAAAAAAAAAAAAAAAAAAAAAAAAAAAAGCTAGCACAAAATCCAACCAAAACAAGATTCCCTGCCATACATGATTTACAACCACTGAAGGGACTTTGGAAGGGATATGATTTATTCCGTTTTTATTTTTACAGATGAAATAAAATGTTACTCGCTATACTGCCCAGGCTGCCCTCAAACTTCTGAACAAGTACTCCTCCTGACCCAGCCTCTTAAGTAGCTGAGACAAAAGGCATATGCTCCCACACCTGGCTGTATTTAATCATTTTAGAATGATCATTCCAGAATTTCTGTAGAGGATGAACATAACCTGTTGAGATGAGAAAATAGAAGAGTGTACAATAGTGTGAGATTACAAAACCAGCATAGAGTGAATAACTGATAGGAACCTTGTCATTAATTGGTTGACTGAGGTGAATGATTTAGGAAGGTAAGAAAGACTAGGAGAGAAGCAGCCAAGACATTAAACTCAGATCAGACAGATGGACATTAATGCTATTCATGGAAAGAGTGAATCGGGAGGAGCAGGTTTATGAGATAAAGTTAATGCAGTTGACAGCTGCAGAGTCTGGAGACAGTATAATACTATACTCATAAAAGGTATTGAATGAGTATCTGATAAACGATTCAACAGGAAGAAAAAAAATTTATGTTTTCTGATTCATTCCCATTCCCCTGTTACACAAATTTCTTATGCTGACTCTAAATCATACCTTGGAAGGAGGTGGTGCAGGCTTAGGAACCAGGTTCTTATAGACACTTGGAACCATGGTTGATGATTTATTTCCATTTGCATGGTGAGATCCTGGTGAGGTGAATGCAGCAGAGAAGGCAGCAGCAGGATCCTCTTTGGAAACTTTTTTGATTACTAGCATCTTGGAGGGTTGCTTGGCACTAGGTGGATTTTCTGTAAATGGTAATAGTGGAGACACAAAAGAATGTCAAATCTGTTGAGTAACACAAAGCACAGTTTACAGGTAAGTCACATCTTCAGCAAAGGAGTTGTCAGTTGAGACCAAAGGACAAACATTTCCTGGTGTGTATTTAGCAGTCTCAAAAGTGACACTACTTGAGAACTTTAGGAAAAAAGACAGCATATGAAGTACTTGATAGTAAATTCACAAACCGGCTACAAAGCACAATATTAGCACTTTGGGGGCACAATCTACAATGTGAATAATGTATAGTGTGCTTCATCAGGCATGGACCAAAACAGAGTATACCCAAATATACTGGCAGCAGCCTGGGAGAGAGATGAAGTAACTGGGGAGAGGAGTCTGCTTTGCGACTCTGTGATGAGGCAAACTGGAGCAAATCATACCATTAACAAAGAGAAGGTATAACCACCACCTGAACTCAAAAGCACTGGATTCAAACTCAGGATACTAAAGCCCTTCCAATGTTTGGCTACTGAACATATTTAATGAAGGGGGCAGGAAGAGGTCAACTTTCAAATGCCAAGGATTCAAGTGCCACATATCAGATTTGGTTTGAAATAGATTTATCTGTTAATTTTTTTTTGGTGGGGGGAGATAGGGTCTTACTATATATAGTTCAGGTTGGCCTGGACTCATTTGGTAGCTGAGGCTGGCCTCGAACAGGTGATTTCTTGCCTCTGCTTCCTGGGTGCTGGGTTATCTGTGAATTTTTGACAAGTCTTGCAATTTCTAACAAATACATATTAATGTATGCACTTATCTTTCCCCTGCCTTATACAATAGGCCTCATTTTTAACTGCCAAAAATAAAAAAAATTCAACAACTGGAACCTGGCTAAATAAAGTGTTATATTAAAAAATGTGGTACGATACAACCTCTCAAACCCCACTCCTGCCCCATGCCAGGGATCTAACCCAGGCCTTGCGCATGCCACTATATACAACTCCATTCCTCAAAGAACATTTCTGAAGTGTGCTTATTAACATGGAGGAATGCTGTGTATGTATATTTGCCAGATATTTAGGAGACAATCGTAACATATAAAATATAGTAACTGAAAAATATGTAACCTATAAAATATATAACTTGTAAATAAAATAGGAATGTTTATTCAAAAATCACTTTATAGACTTTACATTAGTCTCCTTTTACTTAAAATCTGCTTCCAAAATCAGGAAAACTTCCAATTGTCTGTATTCCAACTCCACTATTGTAATTACAAGTCAGTGGTATTCTGGGGGACAGAGCAACCTGCAATCCTTGTAAGTTACTAAAGATCTGTTAGTTACCAAGGGTGAATGGATTACAAAGGACAGATAAACAAAAAACAGAGATTAATAAATTTTGCTCCTTCCCCAATAGAAAAATATTTAAAGGTGTGTCTTTAAATTGGTAAAATCTACCTACCCCACACTCCAGAAGGGGTTCCAATAGGTCTGCATGGTTGATTCTGTTTGCCAGCTTCTGGATTCAAAGAAGGCTAGGAAAAAAAATCAGATCAATGGTTGATACTGAAAGCTGATCATTTTGGCACTTTTCACAAAGCAGCCATCACCATGGAATTTATCAAATAATTACAAATTAGCAGCACTAATTTAACTCTGTATTCAAAATTATTATAATTAAACAGAAGATGCTGAATTGCAAAATCAATAAGTATTATGCTATTTTAGGCTCTCTTGCGTTTCATTTCTTTTGACATAAGGACACTTATACACTTTTTTGTTTGTTTTGGGCACCAGGGATCGAAATCACAATCTCGCGCCTGCCAGGCAGGCACTTAAGCCACTGAACCAAACTCCTCGCCCTGGTTTTTTTTTTTTTGCGGTACTTGGGATTGAACTCAGAACCTCGCGCCTGCCAGGGCAGGTGCTTAAGCCACTGAGCCAAACTCCCAGCCCTGGTTTTTTGAGGCAGGGTCGCACTGTGTAGCTCAGGCCGGCCTTGCGCTCGTGTTGTAGCCCAGGCCAGCCTCGAACTCACAACGCTCCTCCTACCTCAGCCTCCCCAGTGCTGGGATTAAAGGCGTGCGCCACCACGCCCGGCTTCGCCCTAGTTTTTTGAGACAGGGTCGCACTATGTAGTTCAGGCTGGCCTTGCACTCACATTGTAGCCCAAGCTGGCCTTGAACTCACAACGCTCCATCTACCTCATATTTATTTATTTTTTTAAATAAACAGAATAAATGTTCAAGTCTCCACCATTCTACAGGATATGTATGCCAAATAAGGAGGCATAGAAAGCTAAACGTAGATTATTTTCTTCAGATTTAAGGAGGACAATCTGGTCAGTGAAATGTGTAGTATTCACGGCACTTCTAAGACTTAGGGCAGAAGCGGATCATGTGTCAGGGACTATGTTAGAAATTCTAAGACAAATAAGAATAGCCCTTTGTCCTCACAGGGTTACTCTTAACACTATAATGATAAACTTGTAGACAAGTAAGTACCAAAGCAGGTTCAGGGACTATGATAAAAACTCACATCAGGGAAGGATGAATCTGGAAGAAATAAATAATTCCACTTAGAAGTGTTATTAGGACAGGCTTCATTACTGCTGACAGATGTCACGAGTCCTCAAAGATGAATCCCAAAGATGCAAAATGGGTGACTCCAAGAAAAGAAAGCTCAGTGAATGTGTTCAAGGAACAATGAACACATTCCAAGAACAGAAAGCTCAATAAACAGACAAATGTGAAAAATAACACTTTTGAGAGACTTACAAACAGTTATGGATCATTACTGATAGGGAGGGAAGGGAGCTTTCTGTAGAGAAAGAGATGTTCAACAAAGTAGGCAAAAGCCAGATTGTGGAAGATCCTTCAGGAAGATTATATTTTATTCTAAAAGCAATGGGGATCTTTCAAGCACAAAATTAATGTGAACCAATCAGTAATTTAGAGCAGTCACACTGTAAGCTGAGTATGGTGGTGCATGCCTGTAATACCAGCACTCAGGAGGCTGAGGCAGGAGGATCTCTCCAAGTTTGAGATGAGCCTGGGCTATCAAGTGAGCTCAAGACTAGTCTGAACTGCATAGTAAGACCCTGTCTCAAAAAGATAATTAAAAAAAAAAAAAGTCACATTGGTAGCAGCTTTCAGGATAGCATTAGAGATTTAAACATCAACTAGGAGACCAATTTCATAGTCCAGGAAGAGATAAAGGGAAAGATGGAGAATTAAGAGCAACTGACTGCCCTTACGTATAGAAATATACAATGACGTCCAATCCCAAACACTACAATCCGGTAATAGGGTAGGAAAATGGCTTTCCAACACAACTGTCCACGGGACATGAAACAACTACAAGATAACCAGCTGCCGCTACAGAGCTTCTAAACCAGAATCCTTAGGGGTGGGACCCCAACTAATACCTATTTTTCAACCAGTCAGTGTGAGCACCACTAGAACAAGAAACCAAGTACAAATTCCTATCAGTCTACCAATGCCATCTCTTGGATGGAAGTCTCATTCCTCATGAAAACCCTTTTTTTCCTTCTAAAAATAACCACTATCTGCCGCACCCTTTTCTACTCATGTTCTGTTGACAAAGTCCAAGCATTAGAAAAGATAGACCAGTGTTCTGTTGACAAGGTCCAAACACAAACCCGCGTTCTGTTGACAAGGTCCAAATACGGAGAGTGTCTTCTAAGAAAAGGTCGCAGCATAGAAATTGGCTTTGTGGAATGAGTTAATGCTTCTTGGGAACTACTGGGTTATTTTGTGCTCTGACACAGTTTGGAGAATTTCTTTCCTTCTTTCTCATGCACAAAATTAGTAAACAAAGTACAGAAACTCCCTAAGAACAAAGGGATAGTTTATAAAATGTTTTTCTACAAATGGTGTAACTGTCTGACATTGAGTCAGACCAAGATCAAGGTTATATTAGAAGTTTGGGAGCCTTTAATG
>RJWM01017789.1:0-42381 GCA_004363535.1 Dasyprocta punctata | reverse complement strand
GAGCGGTCATGGCAGGTCACAGCGAACTGGCGCTCCGCCGCGTTCCAGGCCACCAGGAAGCGCAGCCGGCGCCGCTCGGGCGCTGCGAACAGGTCCTCACGCAGCGGCACCCAGCCCTCCAGGCTGTCTGGCTGCTCGTCCTCCATGGCCGCCCTGACGCCTCTCTGGTCACTGCGACCACGTCACCCTCCCCGGCGCCGGATTGGCCGGGCGGATGACAGCAGGGAGGGGCCGCGCCAGCCAATGAAATACTTGGAGCCAGCCAGGTGGCGCAAGCCTGTAAATTCCAGCACCGAAATCCTAAATTCGAAATCCAGCCAGGAAATCTGAGCGAAATTGGGAGGGGTGGGGGGGTGTACTCAGTAGCAGACCGCCCCTTGGTTCAATCGGGGGTAGCAAGAGTTGGGGGTGATCCACTTCCAACCCGATCATCACAAATCAATCCGTTTAGCAGCCCTGCTGGCGCCCGGCCACCTCTCGCCTCGCCTTCCTCACCTTTGCACAGACTGACTCGGGAAATATTTGTTAAATGTACGCGTTGCATTTTTAGTCCCCTGCACTAAACTCTGAACTTCCTGGGAACAAGGACGCGGTTGTCTCAGCCTTCTGTCATCAGGGGCCCACCGAAGACGTGGTCCCTACCCCGGATAATGTATGCCGGGGACATCAAACATTCAGTGCAGCTCAGCAGTTACTTATTGAGGGCCTCTAGGAGCCACTCAACGGGGAGAAACTGCGGTTTCCCTTCTGTGGACGCAACAGGCTACACCTGCACTTCCGACTCCTGGAAGTCTCTTTAAAGCGACCTGGGTGGTCTGTGGGCCGAGTGTGGGCGCCAGGTCTTGAGGAGGACGCTGCTCTGCCCCGAGGAGCCCACGGCCTCTGGGCCTTTCCGTCCCACACTCTCGGCCCTCTGAGTGTCCTTTTTAGCTGAGGTGATCTATTTTCCCCAAACTATTTTTCTGTATTATTCTAATTAATATGATAGAATGTTTTAAGTATCTTTTTTGCATATTCATCACCATAAGCTTTTTTTTTTACTATATTTGCTGTATATTGTTTTATCCTGTGTAGTCGTTTCCTACTTAATTTGATTTTTCAGAATGAAACTAGGAGTGCTTTTAATTATAAAAATAATTTTTTTCATTGTGCAAGAAGGGGATAAGTTTGTGTCTTCTTAGAAAAGAAATACAAAAACAAACAAACAAACAAACAAAAATACACACCAAACTTAACAGTCTTTGTGCCAGGGTACACGACTGGTTTGTGTTTCTTTGCCTTATGGTTCTTTTGTAGCATGTTCTTCTAAACCAAATAGCATACATTACTATTATGATAAAAAGGAAATCTTTTAAAAGACATATAAATATAATTAGTACAAAATAGACATTATCAAAAGTAAAGAAGTAAAATAACTCAAGATAAACTGTTCCCATTTTGTTCATGTGTTCATTTGTCTGCATCCATGCAAATATGTGTGTGTGTGTGTGTGTGTGTGTGTGTGAACATTTGTGAATGATGTTGTTTTAGTCCATTCTGGCTTCTGGAGCAATTTCGCATCTAGTGAGAGCTCATTTCCTGCTTTGTAGATAACTTTCTTTTACTGATTCTTCACAGGATAGGAAGGGACAAAGGAGCCCCCTGGGCAGCCTCTATAAGGACACCCATCACATTCATGAGGGCTCCGCCTTCATGACCTACATCTCACAAAAGGTGCACTTGCAAATACCTTGCATTGAGGATTAAGCACAACATGAATTGGGGTGACATAAACATATGTATATTTGTGTGATAATTTTGATGGGTTCAATTTGATTGGGCCACAGGGGTGCCCAGATATTTGGTCCAACATTATTTTGGCTGTGTCTGTGAAGGGTTTCTAGATGACTTAACATTGAACTCTATAAACTGTGCTTGGGGGTGCATACCTGTGATCCCAGCACTCAAGAGGTTGAGGCAGGAGAATTACCATGAGTCTGAGGCCAGCCTGGGTTACATGATGAGACCCCGTCTCAAAAAAGAATCTTTTTTTACTCTGTAGACTGAGTCAGATTGCTGTCTGATGTGGCTGGGCATCATCCAATCAGCTGAAGGCTCAGAAAGGCTAGGAGAGACTTTCTCCTGCCAGTCTGCTTTCCTCTAAACTGGGAGACCAGGTTTTGTCTTTAACTCACAGTAACACATTGGCTTCTCCTCAGTGTTGATCTTGCCAGCTTTCACACTGGAACTGTAGCAGAAAATGCCCCTGCCCTTGCGGCCAGTATACTTCAGTTTCTGTTAGTTGCACAGGTAACCTCCAGTTTTCTTCAGTTCCTGTTACAATTCTGTTATGACCATCTCCTAGAAATGGCTGGTCACTAGCATGCGTATTGTAAGGACCAATCAAAGACAGCCAAGTACTCTGCTTCTGTACTTCCCACTTACAGATCCTATAAGATTGCTAGCCTACCACTGTTCAGGCCCTGATACTTTGGGAATGAATCCCTAATCAGTGCTCGTTGATGTTAAATAAACCCGCCTCCAAATCCTGGGTGACATTTTGGTGTTTCTGTTTGCTGCTGCAGAACTACACTGTCTGACCTCCTGGGCCTTTGGCTTGCTGACTACTGAATGTGGGACTTGTCAGCCTCAGTAATTATAATCTCTTTCCATATACCTCTGCAATGAGAGATGAATAAAAGTTCCACATGAGAGAGAGGATCTAAGCATCTTTCAGACCTTGAGAGCCAGCAACCATTGTGACCATTGTCTCCTTAGGAGCAGCTTAGCACCTTCAGCTCCTGCCCTGGCCTCTTGGGGTGTGGAGAGCAGAGGCCTGCTTGGTGCTTCCTCCCCCAGGACAGACTTCCCAGTTGAGAGATCCAAGCCAAAGAAGGGAGATTTTAATATTAGCTAAATCACGCTGGGTTTCTAGATTTAATACGCTGAGCTAGACACTCATTTACTGAATTTGAGACTATGATTTCGAAGTGAGGCGGGAGATGAGGATGTGGCAAAGCAGCTGGGCATTTGAGCATGACCTGTCAATCAAGGAGACCTCAATCATAGAGATTCAGGACACTGGCACAAGACACCAGCTGAGCCCTGCCCTTAACACACACCAATCAGAGAATGCTGTCTTCAGTTCTTCTGACATGAGATCAAGCAAGGATTTGGTAGGATAGCTTAGAGTGACTCAAAACGGGGTGGGGGGCAGTCTATAAAAGCCAGTAGCCATTCCCCTCATGGCCTGCTGTGAGCCTTTTCAGCACCCTGCATGCTGCAGGGTGTACTTCTTTTCTTACTCTAACTGTTCTGGCCCGCCTTCACGCGGCAGAGCATGTTGGGATTTTTTGTTTGTTTGTTTTTGTGTTTTGGGTTTTTTGTTCGTTTGTTTTGTTTGTTTGTTTTACCTTTACTAAGTGTAAACCCTCTATGTTCTTTGTTTGTCTCATCCAATTCTTTGAACAGGACAAGCACCTAGAGGGACCCCTTGGGTATCCTGCTACCCTGTTAACAGAGGGGTACAGGTAGGCTGTGCAGAAAGTCATAGGATCTACTAATTTTGATCCAGAGGGAATAATTGCCACCTGGAGCACACGTCAAAGGAATGATGGGAGGGAAGGAAGTTGCACTGAATACCCTAGAGTTGGGCTTGTTGCAAACAGCCCTGCCCCATTCCACGTGGACAGCCATCCAACCCTAGGTCTCCAGCCCCTACCCTAAATGAAGAAATGCAGAGCGCAGCATGTGATTTCTCCTGGTGACACTTGAGTGGTGAGAAGTAGCAAGACAGCTCTGGCAGGTCTATATTTGGACTTGTACTCCTGGCAGGCCTGTTGCTATTTGTGGTTGGAGGCGGCTTGTGTTACCATCCAGCTTTGGTGTCCTGAAGACAGAGCCCAGCTGTAGAAGGAACAGGGTGGCCTGCAGGGCCATACAGAGGTCAACAGGGAAGAAACTGCTGAACAGGGATTTGATTTTCTAGCAGAATTCCAGGTCTTCTGAATTAAAGAACAACTATGGACCCTTCAATCAGCAGGCAAGTTTTTGGATAGTCATGTTCTTCTAATGCAAATTGTATTATGATAAGCTCTCAGGTTACTGCTACTATGTTAGTGCAAAATCTTTCCTTAGATGGGAAAGGATATTACAGTGAATTGCAGGTGTTTAAATTACACCTAACAGCTTAGATGTTTTCTGTGCCTTCATGAGCAAGGATGTACTTTTACTGAGCAGGGCGTGGTGCCAGGTACCAAAGTTTCTCATAAAAGTAAGGAGAGGCTGGTGATCCTTACCATGTTAGTGTATAGGGTATGTTCAGTGCTGGGACTTTGCAGTGAAACAGTTTGGAATCCTGATTGTTGATATCATCTGGATAGAGTATTGGGTTGATAAATATTTTTATTTTAATCTGTACACACATGCCCACAAGTCATCATGCTTTGATTTAAACACTGAAAATCAACTTGTTCTGCAGGTAGCCTGCTCCTGCCAAAGGTCGCCAGGTCTGGGCTATGCCTATATAACTGATTGGAACCCTTTTGCTTTTCTGTACAGCTAACATCTTAAAGCAAATTTTCTTTAGCTGTAGCTCAGGAATTACAAAGGGTACATGACTGTGTTTCTACAGTTTTATCCCTCTCTGTCAGAGATTTCAGTAGATTCACAACAGTACCATGACCCATATAAGGTTCAAAAGCATTCTGAAGGAGAGTTTTCTAATTAAAACACAGAAATGCTTCTCCCATGTGGGACTGAGCAAATATCTGTCTTGATTTTGTTAACTGCCACTTTATGGTGTAGAGGTGAAGCAGTCCATCTAATATGTTCATTGTAGATAGTGATCTGTTACTTCAATAAGCCTGCCTTACATACTTTATAAAATGACAATCCGTTCTTGGTGTTTCTTCCTCCCTCAATTCTGATTCTGTTAAGAAACGGAAGGAGCATATGTGCTGAAGAGAAGCAGGAAGAGAAGTATATATGTGAACTGTGGGCTGTGTTACACAATTCCTGCTATAGTGTTAGGCATGCAGACAGGTCTGTTTGTGCATTTCAAGGGCAAACATGGGGTGAATGTAAGCAAATGTGGGTGCATGTGTGTCCTGGAGCTCATGTGCCTGGGGTTTCACCCTTTCCTTGTTGAGGTTTTTTCCAGAGGTTGCTGGGTGATTCACTTTCCAGCCTTTGTTGGACAGCTTTCTTGTGATGGTTGGGGAGAATACAGAATTTTGGTTCTCTCTCTTTTGGTAGCACGTGGAAGTGTAAATGTGATTTTCCTGTGGGCACATGATTTCATGAAAACCTGAGTTTAGATCCAAGCTCTTCATCTGACTGACTGTGTGGGCAGCACCCAGCCCAGGACTAGATGCAGAGTGGGTGTGGAGATCCCTGTCAGGTGGGCGAGCCCCTTGCTCTCACAGGAACTCAGTTTTGCTGTCTAGAATTCAGAATACCAGTCTCTGCCTTGGGCTCCTAGAGGCTCCTGCTGTGGGAAGAGCCGGGACCTGAAGCTGTGTGTCTGCCCGATTATGAGGCTGTCCTGTTTTGGTGCTTTCTCCCATCCTCAGCTGCTCTCAGGGACAGATATTCCCACAGCAGCCGCAGATGATTCCACACTTCTGTGGCCACCATGGCCTGTGCCTTCCTGGTCCTTGGCTTTCATGGGAGACCAGGAAGGAGGCTTATGATTTAGCCCAGGTAGGTGATGCCTGTTCCAATAATGGTAATAATGCCTAGAAAAACCAACAAGAACAGTGGGTAACATTTGTTGGGGACTTACTTTGAGCCATGTACTATGCTAAGCATGTTACACACTTATTTCATTGAAAGACCAATCTTGGGAGCTAGACACTGTGAGCAAGCCTGCTGTATGGTCCATAGGAGTGAGGCCTCAAGTGATTACTTCGCCAAGCCCATGCTGCTAGGACACAGCAAAGACAGGACGCAAAGGCTGGACCATCTAGATCCAAAGGACAGTGGCCTGGAGGGGCAGTATCTAGAGGGTCAAGACATGGAGGCAGAATCAGCATAAGTGATCACTCATTATATTGGGTGATATGAAAGATGAGCTCCAGTCTCTGGTTTGAGGCCAGAGGGAGCAGGCATCACATTATTTTTAATGGACCATAGGAATCCGGGCCTTGTGGAGAGTGCCATGGCTGTGCAGGGTGGCTGGGTGGGCAGTGAAGGAGTAGCAGCAGGGAAGGACAGAGGGTTCTCAGCAAGAAGAGCAGGTGGAGTCAAGGCCCAGGGTAGAACCACATGGAGGACATCAGGAGCAGTCAGAGGGACAGTGGTCATCTGCTAAGATGCTGTGGCTGCCTGAGGAGGGAGGGAAGGAGAGTGGGCAGCCCTCTGAAGGCATGCTGAGTGGACTTAGCACTTCTACCTGAGTGGTGCAGCACGGTGCTAGGTCATATGTGTGGCTGGGAGACTGCAAGGACAGTCACATGATACATGGCAGCAGACTGGGGACAGGTGGTTTTGAGGAAGACTTTTGCCCACAGCGTGGAACTTAGTGTGATGTTGGAGCCAGAGAGAAGCAGCGTGACGTTAGCTGATGTGACCAGAGCTTGTGCTATAGGAGGGAGCGGCCTCTGGGTCCCAGGAGAAAAGGAAGGTGGTGTCTCTGAGAAGTTGTGCCCCAGCCCAGGGTGGGGTGATAATCATCTGTTTGCCTATCAGGGGCCTTCTTGAGAATGGGGACTGTGTCCCCAGATTCATTGTGCCCCCGAACACAGCACCACCCACCCCCTTGACGCGTACCACACCAACCCTGTGAACAGTTGGTGCTGCAGCAGTGAGTGATGCCCAAAGCCACAGCCCAGCACACAGGGGATCAGCCAGAGTCACAGGGCACCTCAGTTTCCCCAGACAACCTTTGTGCAGAGGCAGACGTCACATGTTACTTCCTGTTGCCCTATAGCATGCAGGTCCCAGAACACAGGAGACTCTGGCACCACCAGGTCAGGCTTGTGGTGAGGACACAGGAGCAGAGGCTACAGCCAAACCAGGTGGGGGAAAGGTAGAACTGTCCTCACCCACGGACCTGCTGCTGCTGCTGCCTGATACTGAGAGACCCTCTTGTCCTTCATCTTCATGATGGTCTTCAGTTGTGCTTTTTTTTTTTTTTTTTTTTTTTGTACCAGGAATTGAACTCATGACATTGCATTTGCCAGGCAGGCACTTAACCCACTGAGCTATATCCCCAGCCCTTTAGTTGCACTCTTGTGACTGCCTTCATGTCCTGAATCAATTCAAAGCATTTACCTTTCATAGTCATTTTGACTCTGGGAAGAACCAGAAGTTGCACAGTCCCAAATCCAGTAAATAAGGTAGATGAGGACCCGCCGTGATGTTTTTATGAGCCTGCCTTTCCATTGGATGGCACTCGACAACAACATTTACTATATTTTTGATCAGACCTCATAAAGATACTCATGAAACAGAATTCCAGAGCCACTTCAGAAAGCGACAAAAAGCGGTGTGTTTGAAGTGAGGAGAAGTGTACTGACAGTGATGTATGGCATATTTACTGCAATATGTTTTAAAATTTAAACATGTTTTGTGCAGTGGAATCACACCTCATACAGGAATGTGAAGGCAGGACTCAGAGCCTTGTAGGATGGAAGGTTTTGATTGCTTTGCTGAGAATCCTCCACTACAATATGGGACTGCAAGACCCAGGATGAGTCATGATGAGAGAGGAGGTGAAGTGGCGTTTCCATAGCTGGAAGGCAACTGTGACCTTGTGGAACCAATGAAGGAGAGAGTGACCGAGAGGCAGGCACTGTGCACGTGTGCTAGATGAGCCAGTGGTCCCTGGGGCATAGAGCGTCCCTTGGAGGAGACCTCCTGGTTCAGCTCAGTACTAGCTATACTGAGACACAGCCTCACCGTGGGAAGAAGATGTGCCCTCAGCCAGTTGGGTCCACACTCTTCCAGCCACATGGGCAGGCAGGATCAGTGAGAATGAGTAGGACTGCCCCGGCCAGGAGCTGACGGAGCGCAGGGTAATTAGCAAGCCCCCAAACACCCACATCCTGGGATCTTCATACGTCACACAGGCTGTGGGGGTGAAACAGTGGCTCAGGGGCCTGGCAGACACTGGCTTTGTAATGCTGCCTCAGAAGCGACCTTCCTTCATCCCGTCTCCCCACCCAGGTCCCATGGGTGGTCCATGTTGGAGAGGGCCAGGACACAATGGAGCTGGCACCCTGTAGACCAAGTCAATGTGCTGAAAATGTTCTGGAATGGGAGAGTGGTAATAGATCCACGACTCTGTGCATGCTCTAAAAACTACTAAACTGCCGGGCATATAGCCCAGCAGCATAAGCGCCTGCCTGGCAAGCACAAGGTCCTGAGTTTGTGTCCCAGTACCAAAAAATAAAAATAAAAAATGAAAACTACTGAACTGAGTACTTAAAAAAGGAAACTTTAAACCAAGTATGGTGGCACTTGCCTGTAATCCCAGCACTCTGGAAGGCTGAGGCAGCAGGATTGCAAGTTTAAGACTAGCCTGGGCAATTTAGTAGTAAAATTCTGTCTCAAAATAAAAAATAAAAAGGACCAAAGACGTAACTCAAGGTGAAGGTCCTGGGACCAAGCCCCAATACTAAAAAAATAAAATAAAATCAAGTAAACTTTAAATAAACTGTATCTTTGTTTTAGATTTTTTTGAGGAAGTCTCTTTATGTAGTCGGGGCTGGTCTTGAACTCACTATGTATCCCAGGCTGGCCTTCAATTCACGGTGCTCCTCCTGCCTTAGCTTGGGTTACAGGTGTGTGCCACAATGCCCAGCAGTAAATTGTATCTTAATAAAGCTTTTATTTTAAAAATTGTAATATAGTTAGAAAAGATACTTTTTGGCAAATTATATTCACATTTGCAAATAAAATAATTTTATAACCCCTTTAGATTTATCCAAGGAACTCTTAAATATTATAACAATGTGATATTCTTCATCCAGTGTCTTAAAAATGTAAAAACAAACTTTTACATGATATTAGGAATTTCATAGTACTCTTTTTTTTCTCTTTGAACTCATTTTTCCATTTTACTTCTCAGCAGAATTTTGTCCTAATAATTTTTTTTCTAAATTGGGAAAGTCATTTGTTGATCATCTATGATACTTCTCCATAAAAATATTCATGTATAACTTGAGATTTAAATTTCTTATTTTCCTGGACCTTTCTCTAGGAAGTTTTCTTTCCTTCTGAATTAAGTTACCAACATATTTTAAGTCCTATGTTAGTAAAAACAGTATAAATACTTTACAAATTTTAATAAATTTTTTTTGGTTTTTTGAGACACAGTCTCATTACATAGTTAAGATTGGCCTTGAACTCACTATGTAGCCCAGGCTGGCATTGAACTTTGAGTGATCCCCCACCTCAGCCTCCTAACTACTGCAGTTACAGGTGCATGCCACCATGCCCAACTGATAAATAATTATTTTAAAAAGCCAAAATGAAAGCACATCTGCTGATGAGGTGGATGAGAATTTTCTTTCTTTTTTTAAACTCCTGTATCCTTTGATGAAAATTACATGTTCTGGAATGCAGCATGATTTAGAGTGAGTTGTCTTGCTGGCTTTCACTTTGTAGATGATCTTGTTCACCTACATAAATAGATGGAAATAAAAGCAGTTTATAGAACAATGTCACTCAATTCTTTGAGCTCTTTCTGAAATGCATGTCAAAATTACATGGTGATCTATCACAAAGAATTATTTTAATACTATATCAGCTGACAACTTGACTAGATCCTCTTTCATTTGACTTGGAAGCAAAGAAGTGGAAACCACTTAACTTGAAAAACCTTTTTTCTTTCCCTTGCATTAATGTCACTCACTTTCTCAGTATTGTTACCAACACTTCAAATTACCCTTCCCTTTAGCTAGCCTGGAGGTCTCTTAAATTCCACAGCAATGAATTCTTACAGTGCAGGATGAGTGAGAAGAGTGGTTGTACTTTTATAAAAGAAGAAGAGTAATTGTGGAAAGAAAATCTGCATGGAGCTTCAAATGTTGGCTCATTCCTAGGCAAAGCAGCTCTTGGAAAGATTAAATGTGAGGCTAAGCATCTGGAAACTGATAGCTCTTGAAGCAGTCCACACCCATGAGCCCCTTGGAAAGTCTCATGTACATACAACACAGTCTAAATGCTACCCTTTGAAGGAGTCGGAAGGTGAGCAAAGGAGAAAAAGAGAGAAAATGGTAGCAAAAGGGGAAAGCCAGAATGGACAGAAAAGTTACTTTTAGGCTGGAACAGTGTATGTTATCTATTGTTACGTAACACATTTTCCCAAAACCTGCTTAACAATAAATATTTATCATCTTGCATGGTTTATGGAGGTCACAAATTCAGAACAGGTCCTCTGAGTGACAATGGCTCAGGGTCTGGTGAGCATTGTCCCTGGTCCTCCTAGTACATCTTACGTGTAGCAGTGCTTCCATCTTCCTCTGTTCACCTGCCAGCCAGCCTTGGATCTCCTGTGTTTGTCTCTGGTTTTCCTGCTTGTCCAGCAGCTGGGAACCACTTCTTGCCAGAATAAATCTGTTTGTCTGCCCTGCCCTGGGGTTGTAGTCACAACGTCTTTGATGTTAACTGAGCTCCTTTCCCCCAGGATGCACCAAAAGACCTTCAAGTGCATCCTTTGTGAGGATCTTTCCTGCAGCCTTGAGGTATCCTTTAGGGTTCTCTAGCCCTGATTACTGTCCTTTATACTTGTAGCTTGATAATTCTCTATAGTAAATTCTCTGTTGCATCTTTAGTTCTCACCAAACTTTATATGCCAAGATTCCAACCTTCAGTTTACTGTCCTACTAAAACACTGAGGGTTGGGAAATTAATTGTCATTGGGAAATTAATTAATTCTAATGACTTTGGGGTTTTGATATATTATTTCATAGGAAATGTTATTTTGTCACATAGAAAAGAATGCAAAGACTTTGTCACTTGACAATTCCTAGGAACCTTGTCATAATGAATACATAAAGAAAATAATGGGAGACACCAACTATATGCTGTATGCAGGAGAAACAAATAGATTGAAACTAAAAGGATAGAAAAGGATATGTAAATGGAAACCATAAGAAAGTCAGAGTGGTTATACTGACATCAGAAAAGCATACACTTTAAATGAAAAGTTATTAGAGATAATGAGAAATATTTTATAACTATGAAAAAGCTAATACATCAGAAATATGGATTTATATGTATATGCACCTAACAACAAAGCATCAAACTACATTAAGCAAAACTGACACAGATGAATAAAGGGACAATATGGCACTAGTAATTGGAGATTTCAGTACTCTAAATAATGATATACTCTATACTCCATATTATATACTTTAGAGCAATTAATTAGAAGATCAAGAGGTATCTCCAGATACTGATTAGAGATCTTATAGTATAAATGCCTATATTCAAAAAAGAAAGCTCTCAAATCAATGCCTGAAGACACTGAAAAGATAAACTAAACAAAGCAAGCAGAAGGAAAGAAGAAACTAAGGTTATAGTGGAAATCACTGAAATAAAAAATATATAAACCATAGGGAAAATCAGAGAAACAAAAAAACCTGACTCTTTGTAGTGATTAAAAAATTGACAAATCTTTATCAAATTGACCAGGAAATAGAGAAGAACAAATTAGTAGAATCAAATATTAAAAGGGGGCTGTTACTATCAAGCTTACAGAAATAAAAAAGACTAAAATATATTGTGAACAATTATTTTCTCATAAATTAGACAATATACATTAAATGGACATTGCTTAGAAAAACACAAACTACCAAAACTGACTCATGAAGAAATAGATAATCTGAACAGGCCTATAATAACAGAAGAGATTAAGTTAGAAAAGACTACTCACAAAGAAAAGCCCAGGACTGTATAGCTTCAATAGTAAATTCTACCAAATATCTAAGAATTAATGGCAATCTTTACAAATCCTTCCAAGAAATGTGAGAGGAGAAACATTTCCCAACTCATTCTATGAGCCATGTTGCCCCAATACCAACACCAGAGAAAGATCACAAGGAAAAAAAAGAACCTACAAAAATGTTAACATCATGACCAGGTGAGATTTATCTAGGAATACAAGAATGGTTTAACCACACATCTAATAATAAATTCTTAAATATGACACCAAAAGTACAAGCACAAAAAGAAAAAAACTATATAAATTGGATCTCAGCAACATTAAAATCTTGTGCTTCAAGGGACACCATGAAGAAAGTGAAAAGACAACCTCCAGAATGGGGTGGGAATATTTATAAGCCATGTATCTGGAAGCACTATTTTCAGAATACATGAAGAACTCTTATAACTCAACTATATATAGGCAATAACATAATTTTTTTAAAAGACAAAATATTGTATACACATTTCTTCAAAGAAGATATAAAAATGGTCAGTAAATACATAAATGATACATGACATCATCATTCACCAGGAAATGCAGATCAAAACCACAATGAGATACCACTTAATACCTACCAGAATGAAGTGATGAAAAAGTCAGATAATAACAAGTGCTGACATATATATAGGCAAGTCAGAGCCTTTGATGGTGTGACAACTTTGGAAAATTGCTTGGCAATTCTTCAGAAAGTTACCACTTGACCCAATAATCCCACTCTTCAGGAAAAAATATCTGTATGTCCATATCTATCTATCTGTCTGTCTATCTCCAAGAGAGATGAAAGTATATGTCCACAAAATACTTCTACATAAGTTTCAGTATCATTATAATGGACAAAAGATGGAAACAACCCAAATGAAATAGAAAACCACTCAAAGCAACTAATCAATAGATAACCAAAATATGGTGCTGTGTATCCATAAAAATTCTCTAGCCCCCAAAAGAGAATGAGGTACTGATATGTGCTAAATTCATAAGCCTTGAAAACATGTTAAATGAAAGATGCCAGTCACAAAAGACCATATATTATGTGATCCTATTTATATGAAATACGCAAAATCAATAGAGACAGAAAGGAGAATCATGGTTACTTGCAGCTGAGAGAGTAGGAGAATGCGGGCAGTGATAGCTAAAGGAGTCCTTCTTGAGGTAATGAAAATGTTCTAAAATTGACTGTGATGATCACTGCACATATATGTGAATATAGTAAAAACCATTGAAGTATAGACTTTGTCATGGGATGGCAGACATCAGTGAGAAACGTGTCCTCCTTGCAATGTGGTAATAGATTCTAGAAGGCAACTGAAACATCTGGTCCATTATGTTTCCTGTAGTTGGATAT
The DNA here is from genome assembly GCA_004363535.1 of Dasyprocta punctata. Lineage (NCBI taxonomy): Eukaryota > Metazoa > Chordata > Mammalia > Rodentia > Dasyproctidae > Dasyprocta > Dasyprocta punctata. Next base: position 29,125 of record RJWM01017789.1, on the reverse strand, counting down.
CATCAAGCTTCAATCAGCTGGCTGCCGTATAGACTATGCCTCAAACCCTAGTTCGCTGACTTAGTAACAGTGTGGCCTTACACAAGACACTCTGAGCTGTAGTTTGCTCATCTACAAAGTGGGTACAATAGCAATACCTACCATATATAATGCCTCTGAGGTTAATTATTATATATTTGCATAGAAATATCAGGGACCCAGCCTAGATCCTCAATCTCGCGAACTAGCGTACGATGAAGGCTTAGATAAATGAGACAAATGGTATGGTTTTAGGGCTCCAGGAGGGTCAAAGCTCCTACAGAGTTCTTGGCTCTGTAGCTGTCACGAGGGCTAAGACAAAGAGCTTCTCTGGACCACCCATATATATTTTCATTGTAGACAAAGAGAGGGGATACTGAGGGAGGTGCCGGAACTGAGCAGGACTTGGGAGTCACTTCAAGGACATCTCCAAGTAGGAAAAAATGCCAGAAAAGGAGAACTGTCTTATCTCCAAGATGACATTTGTGGTGGGACTGAGATGCCTGCAGAGTAAGATGCCTGCAGGGCAGTCTCTATTAACATAATTGATTGTGGAACCAAGATGTCCTCAGCTGCGACCTTCTTTACCTTGCCCTTTGAGGTATCTCTGACCTCATCGGCCACTACAGACCTCAGTCAAGACCAGTGATTCACAGAGGTTCATTTACTATGAATCAGCTCCCATCATCAGGCAAGGGGCCTAGGCCTAGGACAGGCTCACAGACAAATAAAAAGCCAATTAAATCCTGCTCAGAGCCACTTCGTAGTGGTCTCCAACATCAAAGGAGCATTCAATTTATAGTAGCTACTATGACTATCATTGTATTTGCTACAACTGCTATTATTTCTTTCTAGACACTACATTAAAATAGTAGGCATCAGGGCTGGGTGTGGTAGTGTGTGCCTCTAATCCCAGCATTCTGGAGGCTGAGGCAAGAAGATCTCCATGAGTTCAAGGCCAGCCTGGACTATGTAGTGAGACCCTGTCTTAAGTAAATAAATAAATAGTGGGCATCATATATAATAAAAATTCTCTTTATTTTCAACATCCTACATAATCCTTTCCCAAGTTCTCATATGCTCTTTATAGATATTTTAAAGACTGCCTTATACTCTATACACTGTACTTATCCTAGTTGATTTAACTATTCTAATCATTAAGCTTTTCCAAAACATCATTTTGCAAATATAAAAAATGTGCTGGAAACTTTATAGAGAAATAATTTTTTCCTATATTTGGGATTTTTCCTTTAAGGTTGCAAAACAGGATTACTGGGTTAAGAATAGGACTCTTTTTAAGCCTCCTAGTCAGTACTGTCAAATTTGCTTTCCAGAAAGGTGGTACCGGTTTAATCCCAACCAGCAGGGTATCAGAGTACTCACATTGAACCAGCTTTGAGTGTCATTTTGTTTTATTCTTATCTCATTTAATTTATCTTTTTGATGCTGAGGACTGAACTCGGGTCTTTGCACATGCTATGCACACACTGTATCACCCCTACACTGGGTATCATTTTTATTTGCTAAAATATTTGTGAACTGGAAAGGCAAAATGGCATCTCATTTATCTTCTCTGTTATTCATGAGCATAAATAGTTTTCCAGATGATTTTGCACAACTAATATCATGAAAAAAGTAGTTGTCTTGTGAATTGTCCTTCATCTATTGAGGTTATTACTTTTCAATGAAATCATACATGTTTTAAAAATTAATTGGCCCTTTATTTTGCCTTTTAAGTTTTGGGTTTTCTTTGTTCTTGTTGTTGTTTTAATGCATAGAAGTGTTTCGTTAGTTAAATCCACAGACATTTCTCTCCTAATTTTTTTCTCTTTAAACTCAGGAAACTCAGAGAAAGCAAACCTTTCTTTTCTTTTCTTTTCTTTTTTGAAGTCACACTTTTTTTTATTTTAAAAAAACAAAACAGAAAAAAAAGGTAGAAGTAATGCAGAATTTCAAAAGAAAACAGTAAGGAATCAATACTCATCAATATATTACATATTGTTATTTTAGAAGTAGTTGTTCAAGTTATGAAATCTAGGCATAAAAAATGATCTGACAGTCAAACAATGACAACACAAACTATTCTTTCTGATGAACTAACAGAGAATTAGTAGTATAGTTATCTATCTTGTATACACAGGTGGTTTAACACAAAGCTACGACTGAGATACTCAGAGAAACTTTTAAAATTTATGAATGAGAAGAGCCTGATCTCATGGCCATCTACACAATGACCTTCCAGGAACTGATGTTTTCCCTATTTTTCCATTCTAGAACCCCAGGTAGTCACTGTTAAGCATCCAGAAAGGGTCTTTTTTGTACACTGGTGCTTCCCAGGGCTGCTGAAATTACCATGGAGGAGGAAGCTGGGGCAGAACCCAGGCTGGACAGGTCCACAGCTCCCAAGGACTTCCACTTTTATCACATGGATCTGTATGACTCTGAGGACAGACTGCAGATCTTCCCAGAGGAAAACACTAGGCTGAGGAGACAAACCATCCAAGATGAAATGACCCATGAGCCAAAGGAAGCAGGGGAAGGCCAAGCTCAAAGCGACCTCCAAGAAGAAGTGGCTGAACTTGTCCATTTATATGGACTAGAGGATGACCACTATGAGTTTGGGAATTCATTTGTTGATGAAGGTAGGATGGGAGTGCCAGCGTATCCTCCTTATGGAATAAAGAGGAGGGAGCTAGCCAGGGAGCAGAGAGACTGGAGACTTGGTGGAGAGACTGAGGTTGAGGACCAGGATTTTGCAGGGTGGAGCATGGCAGGCCAGAGCCAGGCCTTGCGGGAATCCTACAGATACACACACGGCCGTGCCAGCGAAGAGTATGAGTGCTACGTCATCCCAGAGGAGGAGGACGAGGAAGAAGCTGCCGATCTCTTCTGTGTCAGTTGCAGAACTCCCATCAGAGCTGTTGAGAAGGATTTTGGTGAGCACAAAGAGCACGAAGTGACCCCACTCAATAAAGCCCTGGAGAGTGCCAAGGTAACAGGCTTCACTGGGGGGTCTTTGTCCAGGGACCACACTGCTGTTTCAAGGGGATGTCAGGGAAGCAATCTCAATGCTGTCTCCAGAGGTGGAAGGGCAGAAGGGGCACTGACGCCTTCTCTGTGATGTTCTGTTGGACAGGATGAAATTCACAAAAACATGTACAAATTGGAGCAGCAGATAATCGAGATGGAAAATTTTGCGAGTCACTTGGAGGAGGTTTTCATCACTGTAGAGGTAAGAGCATTTTTGGTGACCTTGTTAGATATATACAGCTTCCCTCAGCGGCCAGGGGAGCAACAAGTTCTAGTGTGTGTTAGAGAAGCTATTTCCTTCTCCCATGAGCTGTCACCACTGCTCTGTCTCCTCACCCTTTCTCTGACCCCCACAGCACCCAGGCATACACTGCGTTCCCTGTGCTTTGGTGAGGAGGCTGTGTCTCTTCCCCACACACCCCAGCCCCATGCCAAAGGATGTGTCGAAACAGGCATTTTATATGTTTGGTGCATGAATAAATAAGGCAGAAATTTTGCAAGCAGAATCCTTGACCTTCTTTTTCTTGGACTCCTTTTCCCCATCATCCTCTGTACCCAAATCGCCATTTGTGTGTGGCTCAAACCTTTTTTCTAATAAGAATCGCTTTGTGGTGCCATTACCCAGATGGAGAAGAGTGAACATTTGAACTCAGTTGGTAAAAAGAATGAATAGACTGTCCCTTGGATTTTGATTTGTTTATGTAGTTTGGTCCATTTTTTGTTGCACACACTGAGAATCCTTTGGGTGCTACCTGGTGCACCAGTTAGGTAGCCAGACAGAGTGGGTTCCATGTTGTTTCCTTGTTCTTTGGGGCTAACTGAGGGCCTTTGGAGTATCTATCATGCTAATGACATGGACTCAGATAGGGGATTAGTCACTCTGGTCGTTGGGACAAAGTATCTAGCACCCACAATTAATTAATAGGAAGAGAGGTTTATTTTTAGCTCATGGTCTTTAGAGGTTTCAGTCCATGGTAGGCCAGTTCCGAGGTGGAAACAGCATGGTGGAAGGGCCTGGCAGAGGAAAGGTGCTCACCTTGTGACAGGCAGGAAGCAGAGAGGAGCAAGGGATAAGAAGACACCCATTTGGGTCATGTCCCCAGTGACCACTTCCAGTCAGACCTTACACCCTCATTTGTGGGTGATTCCACTGCTGAGTACCCCACCCATGATCCAATCACTGTCCATATACATCAGGATTTGGTGGGGGAGGGGGGAACATTTTAGATCTAAACCGTAACAAATAGCAGTTTTAGTTGTTTTCTGCAAAAATATGCTCATTCTGCCAGTTGTTGCTACTCAAATTCAAACTGTGTGTGGGCCACAAAGGTCAGTGTTGTCTTCATCTAGTTACTTTACAGATTTGCTGAGAGATCAGTAAGACTTTAGAATTTCAAGGTTGGAAGGGGCCTTCTTTCCCTGGAGGTCCTTCACTCTCCTCATCTTGCCCTGGGGACGAGTGTGGGTCAGGACTGCTGAGCTAGAATCCACTGCTTTGTCACTCTGCCAAGAGTGGCTGCACAGAGCCAGGCCCAGCCCTCTAACACCCAGGCCTCCATGAAGCTCTGTGAGTTGCCCATCCTGGCTTTGGCAAGTGTTTTCCACTCAGCTGTTCCCTATTCCTCCTAAGAGTAAGCTTCTCAGGGGGTGTGGCCTAGTGAGTACACACATCACTCTGAGGCTTCCAGATGGAGATCGGGACTGAGGACCACAGGACTTTCCCCTCCCAACATAAGGGTGCTCTGCTACTGGTAAGGTAGCCTCAGGAGCACCTCATATGAATTAACAAGGCCCTAGGCCTTTTCCTGGGAAGCTAGTGTTTCTTAACCCTCAACCTTAAAGGGAAGAGAGCTATTGCACTGGCTCCTGCAGAAGGCAGGGAAGGGGTGAAACTTCCACACTGGGTGGTAGGGGGAGGGTTAAGAACACAACATCCAGCACATGACTTTGCACACTCTGTTCTGTCAGTGTCACAGTTTGGATTTTCTTCTCTTCCTCTTGTGGTACTGAGGATGGAATGTAGTGTCTCACACATTCTGACAAGTGCTGTATTCCTGAGTTACATCTCCAGCCCTTTTCATTAAATTTTGAGACAGGGTCTTCCTACATTTCCCAGGCAGGCCTTGAACTTGTGATCCTCCTGCCTCAGCCTCCTGAATGACTAGAATCACAAGTGTACACCACCATACCCAGCTTGGCTTGGGTCTTAAATATTCCCCCAAAGCACAAGTGTCAAAGGTATGGTCTCCTGCTGGTGGCACTCTTGGATGATGCTAGAAACTTGATATGGGGCTTCACTGGATGAAGTCAGTCACTGGACTTTCCCTCGAAGAGCTCCCAACCCTTTCCCCTCTCTGTTTCCTGTCTGCTATCAGGTGATCAATTTTCTCCTCTATCTGCTTCCGCCATTATTTTCTGCCTCACCACAGCCCCAAAAGGAGCCAGCCCAAGAGATAAAGGACTGAAATATGATGCCATGCTAGGATTAAGGCTGCCCCACCCTAGGTGTGAGTGCTACCTGCCCTACAGGTGGGTAGCCTGGATAAGATATAAGGAACAGAAAGAGGGTCACTGCTTATCATTCGCTGCTTGCTGCCTTCTGCCTACTGCTTGCTGCCTGCTGACTGCCATGGACTGTTTCTCCTCTGTGGAACCTCTCTGCCTATCATCCTGCCTTGGAACCAGCTGGCTATGAACTGAATCCTCTACAAACCTAGAACCAAATAAAACTTTCCTCCTTTAACTTTTGGTATCAGATATTTTGTCTCAGCAGTGAGAAAGTAACTAAGACAGACCATGAGCTAAAATAAACCTTTTCTCAGGTTAACACTCTTCAGGCAATTTGCCTCAGCAATGGAAAGCCGACAAAGCCAGCTTGCTTGCTTGCTTGCTTTTTTCTTTCTTTCTTTTTTTTTTTCTTTCTTTCTTTCTTTCTTTCTTTCTTTCTTTCTTTCATTCTTTCCTCTGTAGTACTAGGTATTGAATCCAGGGCCTTTGCACTAAATTATACCTCCAGCCTTTTTTTATTTTTTATCTTGAGACACAGTCTTGCTAAGTCACTAAGTTGCTCAGGCTTGGCTCCAACCTGTGGTCCTGCCTCAACCTCCCAGAGTGCTGGGATTTTAGGGTTGTTCCACCCTGCATGGCCCAGCTTTCTCTTAGATCAAAGTACCTTCATCCCCAGTAAGGACTCTGAAGCCAGCCTGGAATGCTGTCCATTGGAGAGTCATGTATTGCTTTCTTTTCTCACCATGCTGAGCAGTTCATATGTACATGGTAGGTGCTTAGTTATGATTCTTCTTAGGAACTCTCCTCATCACCTGATGAAGACGACTCAGTCAAAACCTACAGAGTCCCCTGGGCTTCAATATAAAACAATGAAGAGCAGGAATCTCCATCCTCTACTTAATATTCCTCATGTCATTATCCTGAACTAAATACTTCAATACCAAACAAAGCACCCACCTGCTTGCTCCTTGCATCTTCTTGTCTATTAGGTAGTGTCACCTGGCTCTGATATGCATTGCCTTCACCTTCATCTCGGTGGTGTGACCCTAGTTGATGCAATTTGGTGTTTCTGTGATCCAGGTATCATAAGAGAAGCATTGTAAGGAGGGCAAACATCCCCACCTTAAGATGCAAGGTTCCTGTAACAGTCCAATTCATTGTTGATGAGCTCCTTGGCTGGTTGTCATGGTGATGAGAGTTAGCTAAAACTGGGAAAGGACTGCAAAATGCTGCCAAGAAATATAGCTGTGCTTTTTGCTAAGATCATTTCTGAAGGTCTGGGATGGAGAGTCCTCTCTCCAGGCTCCCCCAACATTCATGCTGGCATCCTGGGAGAGATAAGATGATGCAGAGGGACTGAAACACCTCTGGGGAAATACATGTTCATGCTCCTGGTGATTCGAGTCACACATCACATGCACTGAAATGATGACTGAGGTCAACTGTCTTGTAGGAGAATTTTGGAAGACAAGAACAAAACTTCGAGTCACATTACAATGAGATCTTGGAAACACTTGCCCAAAAGTATGAAGAAAAAATACAAGCTCTAGGAGAAAAGAAGAAAGAGAAGCTGGAGGCCCTGTATGGACAGCTGGTTAGTTGTGGGGAAAACCTTGATACCTGCAAAGAACTGATGGAAACCATAGAGGAGATGTGTCATGAAGAGAAGGTTGACTTCTTAAAGGTCAGTAGTAAAACGTAAAGAACAAATCATAATAAACCAAACCAACAGGTATGGCTAAGGAAGGTCAGGTTGTCCTTTCTCACCCTGGAGTGTCGAAACTGAGCTTTATGGTTGGCATCCACTTGAGGCCTCTGGACATTCACAATAGGGAGGTCATGGCCCTGTCATGCTACACAGCTTTCTCATGAGTGGCTAGGCTACTGCACAACTGACCCCTTCCTACCAACCCTACTGAGGCAGCACCTCTGTCCTGGTGACCCAGAGATCTGTCACCTCATCCCAGAGCTGAGCACAGACAGTTTTCTGGCCACCTCAGGTGGCCTCTTAGAGCTCTGAGGAGAAAATTGGGTCCAGGCTAATAACAAACAAACAAAGAAACAAAAACACTAAAATTTCCCAATCACTGGGGCTGCAATTCTGAATCTTACTACATAAAATTACACATCCCATGCACTCCAAAAAATCCTTTTCTTAATTTCTTCAAGTTAAATTAAATCTGACCCAAGCCCTATGTAGCTGGGCTGTGGGAATTTCAACCTCAGTCAAACTGGGACCCCCTTTCTCCACAAGGTTCCACAGGACTGTGGGGCAGATGACCACAGGACGTGGGGGAGAAACCTCCAGCTCCAGAAGCTTCCTGGCTGCTGTGTGTGACCCCCACATTGTCTGGGCCAACAGTGGCTCCTCAAAGCCCAACCACAGCTCCTTTCTGCCATGACTAGGCAAGAAACTAATGCAGAGAGCAATCTGCAGGCACCATGAAAGCCATCCACTCTTACACCTCTTGCGCCAGGGGTCCCATGGTGGCACCGTGTCTCAGACACAACCCAGAATAGGGTGGGGGGAAGTGACACCTTGAAGGTATTCTTCTCACCATTGTTTATGATGGCAAAAATTTGAAATAACCAGAATGCCCAACATAGAGAAACAGTGAAGTAAACGGTGGGATTTCAATTCCATGAACTGATGGCAGTCTTTCAAATCAGTGGTCCAGAGACCATCTCAGACATGGCAAGTGTTTACCCCTGTAAATGGAAAAGGCCATCATGCAAAAGGAAACGCACAGGCACAGAATGGTCTTGTGAAGATGTGAATACAGTTGATTTTTCCCTTTTCCTACTTTGCATTGTATGTTTACATACAAGATTTACTTCCAGAGGCAACATTTTCTCCTTTTTTCCTCCTTTGTAGGATGCGTTGGCCATGACTGACAGGTAAAGCTTCTCCTCTCACATGCATGACCTTCTCTATTCCTTCTACCTCTGGACTCAGTTCTGCGGGGTTCTGCACTTCTGGTTTCAGCTTCTGTGTTTCATCCTCTATGTAAAGAGCACTGGCTTCAGAATGGAAGTGTAGAGTCTCCAGGAACCTCTAGAATTGAATCTCAATGTCTCAGGGCCAAAAGTGAGTCCAGTCAGCAGAGAAGCTGGGACCTGGAAAGCACCCCAGGGCCCCCCAGCTGTTCTAGGCCCATGGGTCAGCAGAAAACAGGCACAATTTAGAGTCAGGAAGATAGGAGTTCTCACCCTACTACCCTGTACCCTGGGTAGGTCCAACTTGTCTAAGGACCCACATGCCCTGTTTACACATTCAGTTTTGTGAAAAGGCAGTAAGACAATATCTACAAAGCAACATGAACATTAAAACTTAATACTCTGAGGGTTTTGGCAAAAGTTGACCTGGTTTCAGATTCTGGCTTTGCCACTTAGAAACCTTGTGACTGCCAGGAGAAGACCTATACTCCTGAGATCATCACCTTGAGGGCACTCAAAGCCCCTTCCCGAGCCCTCAGAACATCTCAGGGCCTGGGAGTTTCTAGGGTAGCTGCTGAGGTATCCTCCATGAGCAGGGAGTAGGCATCCTCGTGGCCACCCTCTGACACAGCCCTTCCCTTCTCCTCTCCTCAAAGGCACAAACAAATGCCACCCACCCCCGCTGGTGACCTTCTAGGTAGGTGAAGGCAGCCAGCAGCCTGTTAGGACAGGAAAGTCGGCAAAGAGGATTCTTCAGTCACTACCAGTGGTGCTGCACCCAGAGACACCCTGAAGAGCGTGCCCCTCCATTCTTGCCACCATGTCTCTGTATACACACAGGCTCGGAAAATTCCTGAAAACAAAAACAGATGTGGAAATTGCTGCACAGCCTGACTTTGAAGACCAGACCTTGGACTTCTCTGATGTGGAACAGCTGATGGGTTCTATGAACACCATTCCGGGTGCGTATCCCACCTATGGGTGACCTTCACAGGAAACTTGAGTCTCCAGGAACCTGTGTGTGTGTGTGTGTGTGTGTGTGTGTGTGCGCGCGCGCGCGCACGCGTGCATGTGCACTGAACACCAAATGTATCCTCATAACATAGGGTAGTGAAATACATCTTCAGAACTTACTCATCTTGTAGAACTGAATCCTTATACTCACCTAACAACAACTCCACATTGATTTCTCCCCTGACCCCAGCCCCTGCCAGTCACCCTTCTCTGCTTCCAAGTTTGATTACTTTCGGTATCTCATATAAGTAGAATCATCCAGCACTTATGCTTTTGTGACTGGCTCATTTCACTTAGCATAATGTCCTGTGTTTATCCCAGTTGTCCCAAATTGGAGAACTTTCTTCCTTTTTAAGGTTGAGTAATGTTCTACTATGTATGTGTATTACATTGTCTTCTTCCATCTGTTCATGGACTTTGAGGTTGTTCACATATCCTGGCTATTGTGAATAATTCTACAGTGAATGTGGAGTGCACGTATCTCTTGTAGGTCCCAATTTCACGTTCTTTTAGGTGCACTTAGAATGGGATTGCTAGATCATATAACAGTTCTACTTTTACTTTTAATTTTTTGTGGAACCACCACCATCCTGTTTTCCATAGTGGCTATACTAATTTATATGCCCACTGGCAGTGAATAAGGGTTCCAGTTCTCTACATCCTTGCCAACACTTGTTATCTTTTGCTCTCCATCCTCCACCCCTAGTACTGGGAATTGAACCCAGGGCCTTTGCACTATGCTATATTCCCAGCCCCTTTTTTATTTTGAGACAGGTTCTCACTAGATTGACTAAGTTGGACTGGAACTTGCAATCCTTCTGCCTCAGCCTCCCAGAGTGCTGAGATTACAGGCATGCACAATGCCCAGCTGTCTTGCTTTTTGATAGTAGCTATTCGAGTGGGCATGAGATGACACTTCATTGTGGTTTGGATCTTCATTTATCTGAGGCTTAGTGATGCTGAGCATGCACTCATGTATTTGGTGGTCATTTATTTGTGTGTCTTCTTTGGACAAATGTCTAGTCAAGTTCTTTGCTCACTTTTAAATGAAGTTATTTGGATTTTTGTTTTTTATTGTCTACTATTGAGTTATAGGAGATTGTTATATATTTTGAATATTAGTCTCTTATTTCAGGGGCAGTGTTTTGTTTTCCTTCTGTTTTGTTCTGGAGATTGAGCTAAATCCCAACCTCCCCTTTTTAAAAAAAATTATTTTGAGATAGGATATAGCTAAGTTGCTGAGGTTAAGTTCAAACTTGAGATCCTCCTGCCTCAACTTCCCAGAGTGCTGGGATTACAGGTATGCTCCACCATGTTTGGCTGGATGTTAGTCTCTTAATCAATATAAGGTGTGCAGATAGTTTTCCCCAACTCCATAGGTTGCCTCTTTACTTTGTTGATGCTTCTTTGTTGTGCAGAAGCTTTTTAGTTTAATGCATTCCTGCCTTTCTATACCTTTTGTTTTATTGTCTGTGTTTTCCATTCAAATCCAAGAAATCATTTCAAGACTAATGTCAAAAATCTTTCCTCATGTGTTTTCCTCAAGTTTTTACAGTTTTAGTCTTATGGTCAAATCTTCCATTCGTTTTGAGTTGCTTTTTGTGAAAGGCATAAGATAGGGGTCAGATTTCATTCTTTTGCATTTTTTATGATTTTTATTGGTACATTTTAGGTATTCTTTTGCATGTTTATCCATGGGTATGCATATATCACTGTGGTATGATGCTTTTAATTCTTTCAGGAAGATATCCAAAAGGGAAATATCTGGGTCAAATGGGACCTCTACTTCTAGTTTTTTGAGGAATCTCTGCACTGATTTCCACAGTGGTTATACCACATTACACTCCCACCAACAGTAGAGAAGGGTTCCTTTTTCTCCACAGCCCTACCAGCATTTGTTGTTGGGTGATTTCTTGAAAATAGCCATTCTTTCTGGGGTAAAATGGAATTTCAGTGTTGTTTTTAATTTGCACTTCTCAAATGACCAATGATGTTGAGCATTTTTTCATATATTTTCAGTTTGTACTTCTTCATCTCAGAAGTATGCATTCATCTGAAATGTCCATTTTTGGACTGGGTCTTTAAATTTGGAGGGTCTGATTTTTTTTTTTTTTAGTTCTTTGTATGTCTCAATAGTAATCCTTTGAGGAAGAGCTGGCAAACACTTTTTTCCAGCACTGTGGGTTGTCTCTTCACTCTGTTGGTGGTTTTTCTTGCTGTGCAAAAGCCTTTTAATAAGATGAGTCTCAGTTGTTGATTCTTTGTGACAATTCCTGTGAGATCAGGGTCTTGTTCATAAAGTCTTTGCCTACACCAGTATCTTCAAGAGTTCTATCTCTTCTATCTTCCAGAAGATTTAATGTTTCTGTTTTAATATTTAGATCTTTTTATTTGGATTTCAACTTTAGTTTAGTGCCTGGTGAAAGATATGAGTCCAATTCTAATCTTTGGTATGTGCAAAGCCAGTTTTTCCAGCACCATTTATTAAAGAGGTTATCTTTCTTCCGATGAACATATTTGGCCCCTTTGCCAAAGATAAGGTGGTTAAGAATGTCTGGAGTTGTTTTTGCATCTTCTAATCTGTTCCATTGATCCTTGGCCTGCGTTTTTTTGTTTTTATTTTGCTAGTACCATGCTGTTTTTATTATATTAGCTCTGTAGTATAATTTCAAGTCTGGGGTTGTGATGTGTCTGCCTTGCCTTTGTTGCCCAGAATTGCCTTGGCTATTCTAGGTCTCTTCTGGTTCCAAATAAATTTTAAGATTGTCTTAGATACTTTATTATTATTTTTTCATTGCTGGGGTCAAATACCTGACACCCAAAGTTAAAGGAGGAAAGGTTTATTTAGCTCACAGTTTGTGGAGGTTTCAGTCCATAATCCACTGACTCTGAGGCAGGGTGGTACATGGTAGAAGGTCAGTAGTCCATGGAAATGGAAGATAGCAAAAGCAACAAGAGCAAAAGGGAAAGAGTAAGCCTCTTTTCCACCCTTCTATTTTATGCAGGCTACCTGTCCTAGTGTTGGTGTGGCACTCACACCAATCCCAGCACTAGACAATAAACCAGTCACAAATCCTAGATCCAGCTGCCTCCAAAAAGTCTATCCTCCATGTTCACATGAGGATTTGGGAGGACATCCAGACACAAACCATAACAAGGATTGTTTTCTCTAATTCTGTGAGATATGTAGTTGAAATTTTGGTTGGAATTGCATTAAATCTGTATAACAATTTTAGAGGTATGGCCATTTTCACTATATTGGTTCTTCCTACTGAAGAGCAAGGGATCTCTTTCCATTTTCTTATATACTCTTCGACCTCCTTTTTCAGAGTACTGTAGTTTTTAATATAAAGGTCTTTTACTTCCTTCATTAGATTGATTCCTAGGTATTCATTTTTTGGATGTTATTGTGAAAGGTGTTGTTTCCCTAATTTCTCTCTCAGTGGGTTTGTTATTCATGTACAGGAAGTCTATTGATTTTTGAGTGTCAACTTTGTGTCCAGCAATGCTACTGAATTTTCTTAGTAAGTCTGTAAGTCTTTTAGTGGAGTTTTTGGGGTCTTCTATATAGAGTATTATGTCATTCATGAATAGTGATAGTCTAACTTCTTCCTTTCCTATCATTATTCCTTTTATTTCTTTCTCTTGTCTAAATTGCTCTGGCTAAATTTTCCAGAGCTATATTGAAGAAAAGTGGTGACAGTGGACATCCTTGTCTTATTCCTGATTTTAGAGTGAAAGCTTTCAGTTTTTGTCCATTTAATATGATGTTGACTCTGGGTTTGTCATAGATGGCTTTCATCAGATTGAGATAAAGACCATGTATTCCAATTTTCTGTAGGATTTTTGTCATGAATGGGTGCTGGATTTTGTCAAAAGCTTTTTCTGCATCTATCAAAATTATCACATGGCTTTTGTCCTTTGTCTCTGTTAATATGGTGTATTGCATTTATTGATTTACATATATTGAACCATCCATGTATCCCCGGGATGAATCTTTCTTCGACATGGTGTATACTCTTCTTGATGATTTGCTGCAATCTTTTTCCCACTATCTTATTGAGGATCTTCGCCTATGTTCATTAAGGAGATTGGCCTATTATTCTCTTTCTTTGTTGGGTCCTTCTCTGGTTTTGTTACCAGGGTAATGCTTGTTTCCAGGAATGAATTTTCAATTTTATTAAAGAGTTTGAGAAGTAGTGGTATTATGTCTTTTCTAAATTTCTTGTAGAATTCAGCAGTGACTCCGTCAGGGCCAGAGCTTTTCTTGGTTGGTAGGTTTTTAATTACATCTTTGATTTCATTGATTGATATTGATTTATTTAGGATTTTTACATCTTCTCGATTCAGCTTTGGTAATTCATATGTATCTAGGAATCTGTCCATTTCTTCTACATTTTCCATCTTCCTAGAATACAGGTTCTTGAAGTAGGTATAGATGATCTTCTGGATTTCTGCAGGGTCTGTTGTGATTTCACCCTTTTCATTCTTAATTGCATGGATGTGAGTCTTTTCTTTCCTTTCTTTGATAAGTTTGGCTAAGGGTTTGTTGATTTTATTTGATCTTACAAAGAACCAACTGTTCAATTCATTGATTCTTTGTATTGTTTTCTTATTCTCCATTGCATTAATTTCTGCTCTGATCTTTGTAATTTCTTCCCTGATATGAGTTTTGGGTGTGATCTGTGCTTCTTTTTTTTAGAAGTTCGAGGTTAAACATTAAATTGCTTATTTCAGCTCATTCTGTTTTCCTGTTGTGGGTATTCACTGCTATAAATTTTCCTCATAAAACTTCTTTCATTACATCCTATAAGTTCTGGTATGTTGTACTGGCATTATCATTTAACTGTAAAAACTGTCTAATTTCTTCTTTAATTTCATCTGTGACCCATTGGTTGTTCAGGGGGGCATTATTTAATTTCCAGGTGTTTATGAAGTTCTTGTGGTTTCTTTTGCCATTGGTTTCCAGTTTCACTGCACTATGGTCTAATAATATGCATGGGATAATTTCAATTCCTTTGCATTTACTTAAGCATGTTCTATAAGCTAGTATGCAGTCTGTTTTGGAGTACATCTGGTGTGCAGTTGAGAAGAATGTGTATTCTGATGTCGTGGGGTGGAACACTGTTGACTAAGTCCATTTGTTCAAAAGTTTGGATCAGTTCTAATACTTCATTGATGATTTTTTGTCTAGTTGATCTATTTGTGATAGTGGGGTATTTAGATCTCCCAGATTAATTGTATTAGTGCTTATTTGATTTTTCATGTCCATTAATATTTGTTTTATATAGCTGGGTACATTGGTATTTGTTGCATATATATTTATGATTGTTATCTCTTCCTCTTGGATTGTCCCCTTTACAATGATGTAGTGACCTTCTTTGTCTCTCTTAATCAGTCTTGGCTTGAAATCCACTTTGTCAGCAAATAGAATAGATACCCCTGCTTTTTTCTGGGTACCTGTCACATAGAATATCGTTTTCTTTTGACTTTCAGTTTGTGAATTTCTTTTTGACTTAAATGTGTTTCTTGTATGCAGCATATTGTTGGATCTTGCTTCTTGATTCATTCTGCTAGTCTGTTTCCTTTGACTGGTGAACTTAGACTATTGACATTGATAGTTGTAACTGATATATATTGACTTATCCTTGCCATGTTATTTTCTTGTTGTTGGTTCTCTTTTCTCTCCCCTCTGTTTAATTGTTTGCCTTACCTGGAGGATTACTTCTGCTGGAGTTCAAGGAGTTGTAGTCCTTGTTAACTCTTTCTAGAATGAGCTTCAGAACATTTTGGAGTGCCTGTTTTGTGTTCACTAATTTCCTCAGATGTTCTTTTTCATGGAAGTATCTTATTTCTCCATCAGTTTTGAAAAATAATTTTGTGAGGTACATCAATCTGGGTTGGAGGGCTTTTTTTAGGGCTTTCAATACTTCAGTCCAAGCTCTCCTTGACTTGAGGGTTTGTGTTGAGAAGTCAGTGATTCTGATGGAGTTTTCTGTGTAGGTGATTTATATCTTTTCTCTAACAGTTTTTAATATTCTATTCATGTGTTGAATTTCTGAAACCTTGACTATGATATACCTTTCTGTAGTTTTTTTATCATGAGTAATTGGACTTTTATAGGCCTCCCTTATCTACATGTCAAATTCTTTTTTCCTGCCAGGAAAGTTTTCTTCCATGACGTCTGTGGACAGGTTTTTTTTTTAACCTCCTGCTTTTTCATTGACTCCAGTCAATCGTATATTATTTTTCTTTGCATCATCTAGCAGCTGCTGGATCAATTTCATGTGGTCCCTTACTATTTTCAAGAAATCTTTCTTTTCATGATCACTAACCACATGACTGTCTTCTATATCTGAGATTCTGCCCTCACATTACCTCATTCTGCTGTGGATATTTTCAATAGAATTTTTAGTCTCCTGTATATCTGCTTGAATCTGTTTTATGGATTCCCTTTCTTTCCTATGTTGGGCATTCATCGTTTCCATCATTTTCCTAAGTTCCTCTATTTTTAAAAATCTGTATCTGCTCTAGAGTCACTAAAAATGTTTTTCATTGTGGTCACCATCTCTGTAGTTACCTGAGAAACTATATCTGATTTGATTTTTTCTAGAGGTTCATTCATTTCCTTTGTTGTTATCACATCAGAGAGGCCAGGTGGGTGGCTTTCAGACTCTCCCACATCATTGCCCCCTGGGTTTGCCTTTGGTGAACTGGATATCTGGGTTGCATCTTGTTTAAGTGTCTTGTCATTTTCTTTTACTTTTTTTTCATTTAATTACTGGCTTGATGTTTGTTAGTTGCCTATAGTAAGTTTCTTTACTGCTAGTATCTACATCCTTAGGAAATGACTGCTTCTAAAAGGTGACTTCCAGGTGTACCTGGTTTTTGGGTTTTGAGTCTGTAGAAAGATCCTACCTCTTCAATTTGTTGGGGATGAGCAATTGCTGCCTGCTTTGCCCAGCACCTTGTTCTCTGGCACTGGCCTCCAATATTTTCTATGACCTTTAGTCAATCTCAGTCTTGGTTTGCCATTATGTCATTTTGGCTAAAGCAGTACAATCAGCAATAACAACAGCCTAGAAAATGACAAACTGAGGTAACCATTAATTTTCCACCTTTAACCATATAAACTCAATTCATAATTGTATGTCAAAATCTAAAACAGACCCAAAAAATTGTATGCATTAAATAATTCCTCAATATTTCAATTTACCCCCAGGATAGAAAATTTAAAAGGGTTTAGTAGAAATAGAAGAAGAGGAACAAATTAAAAGTAAGGCTAGAGGACAAAGGAGGATCATGAAAACTTTGGGAAACTGGTACAGAAGACAGAAAGGAAAGAGAGAAGGAAGAAATAAAAGGAAGAACAGAACAGAAGAACAACCACAAAGGAACTAGAAACCATGTTCAAACTCATATAAAAACAAGGTCAAACAATGAAGGAGAAAAACAGAAACAAGAAAAGAGACAAAAAAAAATGTCCACTTCCAGGTTTGTCTCTGCTGTCACTGGTAGACAACATATAGAGACAGAGTCCAGATCTTGTTGATTTATCCCAGAAAGCCAACAGTAGCTTTATGAAGGAGTAGTGGCTAATCTTAGTGAGCCTGCACTTTTATTTCCCCTGAAGTTCATGCTGGTTTCTAGCCATAAGGCTGGGACCAAACCCATTCAGCCTGCAACTATTAGCACACCTTCTGGGGATTTGAACTCAGCTGGGAGCCACTAAATGGACCCAGCAGTTGTTCTGAGTTCTGCTCTCAGTTGCCCCCTCTCCAAAATGACTCTTGAACAACTGCTGTCTCTTACAGGACGTCCAATCCCACAGCACTCACCACCAGTTAGTGCAGTGCTCTACATCCACTGTTTGCTTCCACTGCTTTGTCTGTCTGTGGAAGCCTCTGGTATTACCAGCAGTCACCATATGTACACAGATTTGAACCACTCCTCCCAAACAGTGAGTTCCAACTCTGGAAGAAGGCACTGGCTACTTCCTTCTTCTCTGAAGTTCTTTTCTTTTCTTTCCCCATGGACTTCAATTCTCACTTCAGACCTTTCCTGGGTCCAGGGGATCCACTTCCTTCCTCTTCCTCAAATTGCTATATTCCAGTGTCTGGATTGTAACTCTCAGAAAGGCACTTTCTCTGCTGCTTACCACTCTGCTATCTGCAAAGAATTCTATTGTGAAACAGAAGGACATCTATAGAGGTAAATAAAATTAACAGAAAAAACAAGAAATAGAAAATTTAAAAAGGGAGAAAAATGTGGAGAATAAAAAATAGAAAAAATAAAAGGAAAAAAAGGAGTAAGAAAAAAAAAAGAAAGAAAATGAGTCCAAAAACAGAAAAAAATTTTCATTTTCCTTTGTATTTTTGAAAGAGTGGTTTCCTTCTAGGATCTATAGTTTTGGATTTCAGTTAGTCTTGTTTTTCTTGGCCTAGCACAGTGATGGCAAACTTATGGCACATGTTATTGTGTTTTTCTTTTAGGACAAAAGATGTGAAGGTACGAGCTTTTTTTCCTAAACTAAAATCCCAGTATTCATATTTAAGTACCATGCTGGCACTTTGTGGTAAATAAGTGGGTTTGAAGTTGCAGTCTGGCATGCCTCTCTAAAAGTCTTGCCATTACTGGCCTACGCTTATGGTCTATCAATTTATAAGCTATGTCCCTCTTTCAGAGGCCCCTTCATTTACCCCAGGTTGAGATGTGTCTTGCTCATGTTGGTGGACAAGAAAGACAATCAGACCTCAGAGCTGTGCTGGATCTGTTGTTCAAGCATGAATGCCAGCAGGCCCTTCCAGACCCAGCTGTTTCTGAGCACCATTCAAGCTGGGCCTGGTTTCTCACCACAGGGTTTGGGGCCTGTCTCCTTCCCAGCTTGAGTTCAAACTTCTCATGGGATTTCTTTCTACTTGCTCCCTGCCCTCAGTTGTCTCACAGCGTTGTCTCTCTCGTTCTCTCTCCCTCCCTCCCTCCCTCTCTCTCACCCTCTCCCTCTCTCTCTCACCTAGTCACTGTGAGAGAGTAACATTTGCAGCCCTGAAGTGAAGTTGTTTTTTAATTATTCTGAATCCCAGATTTAGATAATCAATGCCTTCATGAAATGGCACCTGATGAAATGCTCTCTGGTGATATGGCCAGTGTCTGTGCTATTGCCTGCCATGTGTAAGGAGGCCACTCACAACAAGACCCAGCACTGTTTTGCAGTTCACAAAGGCTGTGGGCTGCACTGCAACTTCTCCTTGGATCTCCCAGCCCTGGGCACTTACCTCGCTTCTGGGGAGCCCAGTTCTTCTCCCCGTGAACCAGGAAAGCTGGAGGTAGAGACCAAGTTGTCTTCTGCCTTTCTCTACATTATGGAGCATCTTACCAACTTCTGTGTAGTTTCTGATTTTTCCTGTCAGTTTCTTCCTGATTCCCCTTGATCTGCTTCTCCTTTTTTCTTCAACAAGTTGTTGTTTTCAAATGTATAGATTCCAGATCTCAGAGTGGCTGAATTTTGCTACCAATTACTATTCCACCATTTTATTTCTCCTCAGTATTTCTATCCTTCCTAGTACTAGAAGTTCTGGCTAGAGGAATTCAGAAAGAAAAATAAATAACCACCCAAACTGGAAAGAAAAAACTAAAATCATCCTGTTTTATAAATATGATATGACAGACCTAATCTTGTCCTAGAAAACCCTAACAACTTCCTAAGTTTTGAGAGAGAAACTTTGATGTCTAAAAAAATTACAAAGATTTAGAAACAAATATTGCTTCCCCCAGCTTTCTATTTTTGTCTTTATGGCTTGTTTATGTGAAAACAGAGGCAGCCCTTCTAGGGTGAATGCCAACTTTTAGTGTCCAGGACAGTGACGTCAGGCTCTAAGCAGCCTTGAAGTATCTTCTGTTCATAGTCTGCCTAACTTTTGAAGCATCTGCCTTCCTACCTAGTTTACACCAAGGGATGCCCAGACTTAATTTCCTTGAATGCTGTATTTATGTTCCTCCTGGATGGCTGTTCTTAGCATAGAAGCTAAGAGGCAGGCTTTGGAATTCTATGGAGCCAGTAAGAATCCCAGCTATGCTACTTCCTGGTCATGTGACTCTGGGCAATTTACCTAAACTCTCTGGGGGTTGGTTTTTCCATCTATACATAAACAGTGTAAAACTTCTAAGAATATGTCAGAATTGACTAAGATAATGTACATAAGCACGTTACACAGTCCCAAGTAGCTCTTTATCATATTGTTACAATATCTAAGGGTAATACTAGAATTTAGCTTTTGTTTTGACTACTCATCTTCTCTTTATCAACACCTAATGACACAATTGTGAACAGCGTTATCTATATCATTGTAGAGTTTTCCTTGCAGAATATTTTTATTAAAAATTAAATCATTCTGTACTGTAATCTGCTTTTTTTTTTTCTACCAGGAATAGAACTCAGGACCTTGTGCATGTCAGGAAAGTGCTATGCTGCTGATCTGTATCACCAACCCCAAATCTACTTTTTAAAAAAATAATTATGCTGGGCATTTTCTTGCACTGATAAATTCATCCACAACATCATTTTAATGACTACCTATCTTAATGTTTTTACTTAATTCTCAATTGTTGGACACTAAGATGTTTCAAGCATTTTTGTGATTATAAATCAGATGGTTTTAAACATCTTTAACCATGAATGTTGGAGTCCAGTCTTAGAATCACTAGGTCATGGTAAGAGTTCACTGAGCTATGGAGTTAACTGAATGGTCCTTTCTCCCATCTGGGGATGGTGCTGCCCAATAATCAAACCTGCTCATTTAGAAGAAAAGGCACAATGGCTCAGGTCATTGAGTGGCGTTGAGGGTTTTCTTCACTGTGGTGTGACCAGCTTCCATGCAAATGCCCCATCCCGTATGCAACTCACACCTCTCCAGATCCTCCCTCCTCTTGGAGGGGTTTCTTTGGCAGTATAATGAGAATATCTTCTGGACACCCTGGACTTTGTCCTTTTGGGATATAGTTCTCTGAATTCCTCCTCACCTCTGTTATGTCATGGTTTTCCAGCCCCTGGCCAGAAAGGAAAAGATGAGCTGTAGCCAGGGAAACTCCTTCAAGTTTAGCTGTGCTTGCACCACCTGGATTGATCAGTTTCACTTTGAAACTAAGGTTTTAAGAGCTAAAAGCCTGGGGCAAAGGGAGAGGTTCTCATGGGAAAGGAGGGCAGGGAAAACAGGGCTGACTTTTCCTCTAGGTTGTGTGTGAGACTGTGTGGAAGTGGAGGAGGCAAAAGTATACACCCACAGAGAAGAATTAATTTAGCAGGTATACTCTACAGAAGACAGCACTGTGAGCATAATTTGGCTACCCCAACTCGCTCTCATTGTAAGATAGGAGATAGTAAGCAGTAAGACGCCCACCCCCACCCCCAGTAAAGGCAGAGCAGTCCTGCTCAAGGGTCCTGTCCCTCTGTTCACTCCAGAGCTGGGGACAGCAGAACTGTGAGCTTGGATGTCCTGTATCTCCAAATCCATGGAAAGGCCAGACACCCATGACCTGGTGCAAGACCCACAAATCACCTCAGCCTGCGACCCAGACCGTGACCATTGCTTCCCAAGCTCATCTGCATTTGCCCAGGCAGGAATGGGGACACTGATCATTCCTGTATGGTCATGAATGACAGGCTGTGTGTCCCCATCTTCCATTCCCTTTTCCAAGCTCCCTGTTCCATTCTCAAAGGCCATGGATGCATTAGGGGACCAGTGATTGTATAAAAGGAGCCACACCCATCCCATACCTAATTTAAGCCTCTTCATTTTGTGTTCTCTTTTCCTTTTCTAGCTCCTTCTGCTCCCGTGATAAACCCACAGGCCCCCAACTCAGCCACAGGTTCCTCTGTCCGGGTGTGCTGGAGCTTATATGCGGATGACACTGTAGAGAGCTATCAGTTGTCCTACCGGCCAGTGCGGGACAGCCTACCTGGGAAGGAGCTAGCAGGTGAGGCTCCACCCGGAACATGCTAGTACCCATGGGAATGGTTCAGGCCCATCAGAGGAGATGGCAAAGTGGAGAAGGGAGGAGTCTACCTCCCGGGGCACTCATGAGCTGGGAGCCCCAGTGGGAAATGCAGGCATGTGGGCATAGCAGAAAGCCAAGTTGGGTCTTGGTTGGGGAGGACCATGAGGCCAAGCCACAGTGTCTGGAATGTATTCAAAGCAAACAGGTCAGAGTTGTCCTTGGATTAGTCTCTGCCTGTGTAGGATGCAGGACAGGCCAGCGATGTTCCTCTTCAGGAGGCCCAGCAGGGCTAAGTTCTAGCACATTCTGGCATGTGGAGGTTAGGTTGACTTTTCTTATTGAAACCCTGTGGTACAAGAGAAACTGGAACAAATTTAACTGAGGTAAATCAATTTTTAAGGAGGAATGGTTTATTTTGGCTCAACATTTCAGAGAATTCAGTCCTGGGTAACTGGGCCCCATTGACTTTGAAGCTGTCATGAAATACTACACATGGCAATGTGTGGCAAAGGAAGTTGCTCTCCTTGTAGCAGCCAGAGTCACAAGAAACACAATGGAAAGGACAGAGCCCCCAGTATGCCCTTCAAGGCCATGCCTATACTAACCTCACTCCTCCTGAAGGTTCCCCCACTTGCCAATAACCCCATTGGCTGAGAACAAGCCTTCAACTTATGGGCCATTTAGGGGATACCTATCAAATGATAGCAAGAAGGGAAGATCAGAGTACAGGACCCTCTGGGAGTGCCTGAAGAAATTGGGGGTCAAGGCCAGCCTAGGTGCATGGGGTCAGAGAGGGGTTCCCAGAATGGGACTTGGAAAACTCCATTTTATGGATGAGGATGCTGAGACCTGTCTGGTGAAATGATCTGTCTGTGGGAATACAGTGAAATGTGGCAGGACCAGGATGAGAATCAGGGCCGAGGGATCCTTGCCCAGAGTATTGTCATGGCTCCAGGCCTTACAGGTGGAGCAGGTGAGACCAGCATTCCACGCAGGGCCCAGAAGAAATGGCAGTTCCTGGGGAAAGGAAGAGCCGATTTACCGTAGCCTTTGCCAGGAGTCAAGCCTGTTGGAACCCCTTGTAGACACACAGATGCCAGTGTCAGGCTGTGTCAAGGCCATCCACAGAGGTCTCTCAAGTGGACATGTTGTTAGAATGGGGGTGGATTAGCGAGCTACCACTGCTTTACAGAATTCTGGAGTGGTCAGAGTTGTACCCACTTTTGCTGCATAACAGCACCTCCACAACTTAGTGGCTTAAAAAAATATTTATTTTTTCTTATAATGCTATTGGTTGGCTGGGCAGTTCTGATCTGAGCCATGTTGGTTAGGGCTAGGTGGTCAAGGATGGCCTCACTCATCTACTGTTCTAGATGGGATGGCCAGGGTCACTTGGATGCTGGGGTCTCCTGTGTGGGTCCATGTCCCCAAAGGCTGGCTCTGGCTTGCTCAGGTGTGGTAACAGCATGTCCAGCAGGAAGAGGACAAGGCCCTGTGCACTGAATCTCCCAAGCCTCTATTCACATCCTGTCTGTCATTGCCCCATGGTGCAAAGCAAGTCACATAGGTAGGCCCAACTTCAAGGAATGGCAAGAAAGACTCCTTTTTGGGAGGGGTTACTGGGGATCAAACCTAAGAGTGCTTCATCACTGAGCTATATCCCCAGGTCTTTTTATTTTTTAAAACAGGGTCTTACTAATTTGGTCAGGCTGGCCTCAAACTCACAATCCTCTTGTATCAACCTCCCAAGCAGCTGGGATTACAGGCGCATGCCACCACACCTAGCTGAGACAGAACTCCTTAGTAGAAAGGACAGTAAAGTCACACTGCAGATGGGTGCGCATAAAGGGAGGAATTTACACCCAGTTTTGCCATCAATTACAGTGGGATTCAGCACAATAAATTTTCTATCACTTTACCTATATTAAGAGTTGAATTCTTGTTTTTTTTTCCCCCTAGAGTTTACAATGACCGTCAAAGAAACATACTGCTCAGTGACAAACCTTGAACCAAATACCCAGTATGAATTCTGGGTCATAGCTCAGAACAGAGCTGGCTCCAGTCCCTCCAGTGATCGTGCAGTGTACATGACAGGTAATGGGGTCACCGTTCCCTGTTACAAGGCTTTCACTCAAGGGGACACCAGAGTTACAAGTTCTGGACATGTCAGGGCCTTTGATTTCATTTGCAAGGACAGGAAAAGCTATGTACTTTTTTTGTTGTTGTTCAGTTAATACACTGAATCTACACACTTAGTATGCCAGGGATACCTTCTCATAGTTGGTGTCAAAATATCAAGTGCTATACTTAGTCACATTGACACTGGAACCTTGTGGCCACCCTCCCTTTCAGGACTTTTGAAAAATTCCCTGATGCTCTTCATGACGTTGAATCTTTTACGTGGGAGGACAGGGTGCTTGTGATGTTTGTCCGTGGCAATGAACACAGTGGCAGGAAGTGGACAGGACAGTCGTTCACTTCCCCTTTCCCTCTGTTTAGCTCCCTCTCCCCCCATTATAAAAATCGAGGCAATAAGGAGCTGTGAAGAGGCCGTGCTCATCTGCTGGGAGTCTGGGAACCTGAATCCCGTGGACTCCTACACTGTGGAGCTGACCCAGGAGGAAGCACCAGCAGCCTCAGGGGTCACCGAGTGAGTCACAAGGGTGGGTGCTGGGTGTTTGGAAATGCAGTCTGGAGAGAAGGTCAGAATCTGACGTACATGGGAAATCTTAGTTATAGGTCACTTATTCTTCACAACAAGAATAAGTTATAGGTTACTTATTCTTCACAAGAAGCAAAACATTATCAAAGGTGAAGGGTGACCAAGAGCATAACTGGTTAACCTTATGTTTGCTTTCTTATAAAGCCAGATTAAGATTTCCATTCATTCATGCAATAAGTGTTGACAGACTAGTCAGTGATGGCAAACCTTTTAGAGCTTTCGATGATACAGCCCACTGCAACACACGTGCCATGGGTTCACTGACACAGGCCTGTGGAATAGATTGACACATCTCTTGCCCTGATGGAGATGACACCCAAATGCAGAAACAGCCAAAAATAAAAAATAAAAGCCAAAAAAACCAGCAATGTATGAAACACACCATGCTATGGGGTACTGAAGTGCTAGGAAGGAAGAAGAAATGTAATGAGCTAGGGGATGGGGAGGAGGACAGGACCTCTTTGAGTGCAGCAGACACTGACAGGTGGGAGCGAGAGAGCCTGAGAACAGCAGATGGGGGAGCCACCCAGGAGGGGGCTGCAGGGACACGGACTGGGCAGAGGTGAGCTGACTGCACTAGAGGAGCAAAGGGGCAACCTGGCCAGCATTCAGGGAGGAGAAGGAGGAGGACAGACATAATAGACAGCAGCTCAGCACACAAAGAATGCTGTTGCTGCCAAAGGCTGTTTACAGTTCAGGTTCACCAGGTGGTGAGAGTGAGTGAGGCTCACTGGTAATAAGTGCTGGGCTCAGGCGCCACTAGGGCCTGCATTTCTGATAGCCCGCAACTGTGACAGTGGAAGACACAGGGCTGTTCCTTCGCTCACAGCAGGCTGTGCAGAAGTCTGTGGGGGTTAACAACCCTGAACACCTCCAGCTCTGGCCACAGAAAGATACTAGGAGACTTCCAGATGTGCCGTGGTCAGTGGTCCTCAATCCCTGCCCACAGGCAGGATATGACCCACAAGGCCAGATGCAGACATTGCATTTGACATTCACCAAGCACAGTGCCAGGTGCCTGGGAACCCCTGGAGAGCTCCAGAGGGAGACAGCCACAGAGTTGGAGTAGCATCCTCAGAGAAAGGTGGCTAGGAAGCTGTGGGTTCCCCAGGGAATGTGCCCGGGTGTGCTGCTGTGGGCCAGAAAACAGTGACTGTGACTGGTTTTCAAACAATGCCAGCCTTTGGAAGTCATGGCCAGGCTTGAGCCCACACTGACCACAGCTCCATTTCCCTCCCCAGGTCTGTAGTGGGCATCCCAACCTGCGAGTCACTGATACAGCTGCAGCCCAGGCAGAGCTACACAATCTGCGTGCGAGCCCTCAACGTGGGGGGCCCCAGTGCCAGAAGCACTCCTGCTATGGTCCGCACCACAGGTCTGGGGCCTGGGCTCTGGGGTGGTAGCCTCTGGGTCCCAGGTGACCAGGTGGTGGCAGACCCCATGTTGCTGTGATGTCACCAGAAGATAGATGAGTGTGCATAGATACGGACACAGGGCAGGCCTGGAAGGGCTCCTGGGGGACCAAAGCCCTGTAGTCTGGTCTTACATATGGAGAGGATGAATACCCAAGTCACAGCAGTTTGCAGCTAAGTTTTTCCCCAGGCCCCTCAGGTGGGCCAGAGGCTCGGACTCTGGATCTGGGTGGTCCAGCACCTTGCATCTCACCCAGATTGAGTCCCTCCCTGGGACAGGGTCCTGATGAAATTCCCAGAAGAATAACTGGCCTTGGCTCACCTCTCAGTCCCTAGCCCCACCTCTCATGTGCTATCCCCATGTCAGAGAGTAGTCGCATCTCAACTCCAAGTCTTGAGTCAGCAGAGACCTCGTTGGCAACATCCTCCCATCTCCTGTCACCCTTGTCTTGCTCGCTGAGCTGTGCCAAGGTCAGGTGGCTCTCCCACACCTCACGGTGCACACTGGCTGAAGCTGCTGTGTGGGTGACAGGAGCCTCAGCTGACCCAGTGCTTGGGAACAGCATGCCCTCTGTGGGGATCTTTCACTGAGAGATGCTGTGTCATTGTGTTCTCCTTTCCAAGGCTGGGAGGACAGGGCCATGACCAGCCCCCATTTCTATTCCTCCCACATAGACAGGCAGGAAGTCAAGTGGCCACCCACAGCCACAGAGCTGGAAAGAGAGACTGCCTGAAGCAGGGCTCGGGGGGTTTTTGCTTGTGCTGGGGCCTTCCTTTAGTTGTCTGCAGTTCTAATTTTTTGTGCTGGCTTGTTTTGAAATATCAAATTCTGGCTGTTTCAGTAAAAGAAAACAGAAGAATAAGGACAGCCAGCTCTTGATTATTTGATCATCTCTGAATTCATTTGTTCAAATAATTTTTATGTATATGTATGGCCCTAGGAATTGAACCCAGAGCCTTCGCATAGAGATACACTCCCAGTCCTTTTATTTTTTATTTTGAGACAGTCTCACTAAATTTCCCAGGCTGGACTTGAACTTACAATCTTCCTATCTCAGTCTCCCCCAGAGCAAATAATTTTTAAGAGTGTACAATATTTATGGAAAGCTTTCATGAATATTAATCAGAAAAAAAAATATATATATATATTCAAAAATGACCTCTGCTTGAGAACAGAGTGGGCAGTAGGAGCCACTCACTATTAGTTGTGAAGTCGGAATGTGCCTCCCTTTCAACAGTCAGCAAATAAAATTCCTAGCAGCAAGGGTTGTAAAAATAATTGTGAACAGTCTGGTGGTGATGCTTGAACTAAAGTCTGAGACAAGCAAAAGTGACAAGATGGAAGGTTAGAAAAGAAGACTTCATCTTAGGGACAGTAATGGAAAAGGAGTTGCATTCCTAAATAATGGCTTTTTTATTCATGATTTTTATTAGATCTGTACTACCATTTGATGAGCTCTGTTTTAGTCATGATTTGGGGATGACTCATCTCTGTCCTTCTCCTCCACTGCCATAACTGCAAGACTGATGTTGAATTTTGCTAACTTTTATCAAATGGTCATTAAGAATTCCCTCAACTCCTGTTTCCCTTGACAAGCAAGTTTGAAATTCTTATCCGGACTCAGGCGTTTCCAGCCCAGATGCAAGGGCACAGTCACTGGAATCACAGGACTGTGGGGTTCAAATTTGAGTTTATCATTTGCCACCAAATTTCTTACCCACCTATGCCTCCGTTTCCCCATCTACTAAACAGAGATAGTAACACCTGTTTCTATTGGTGGTAATGAGGACTGAAGGAGTCAGATGTGCAAATACTTTTACTCAATACCAGGCGCCAGCACTGTCCCCACAAAGCTGCCACTCATTCACAGGAGGCTGTTACTTCAAGGGGTTCTGGGGACACTGTACCCATGCAATGGGGTCCCTGTGCAGACAGTAGTGAGGGAACTATCCAGGCATCTTCTGTGTGTTCTCTGTCCTGCAGGAAGTTACTTTCCCCTGAACAAGGCCACCTGTCATCCATGGCTGACCATTTCAGAAGATGGGCTTACAGTGACCCGAAATGAAAGGAAAAACCTCACCCAGGAGCTGCTGCCCCACCAGACCCGGTTCACCAGGTACTTCACCCCTGCTCAGTGGATCTCTCAGAACTGCTCTGGTGACATCATTGGGCCAGGGAGTGGGATATGAAGAATAGATGCAGCCTCACAGGGAGGAAGGAAATTCCAGAGATAAGCGGGGAGGTGGGCCTGGTGGGGGAGGGTGGCTTGTGAGGCCAGGGTGGCCCCCGAGGACCTCGTAGGTTACAGGTCAGGGTGGAAGGACAGAAACAACTCAGTCTCCTGCTGCTGATCCCAGGGCTCTTTCTCCCACACTCTGACACCTTGCACAAAAGCCCTGGGTTGGAGCACTGAGCAATCCTGTCCTAAAGGGGCATGGCCTGAGGGAGGGGTCGCCCCATCTGCTGCCAGCTCTCTACCCGCTTGTCCAGAGCTGGGCACTCGTGTTGTGGTGATTTATTGGTGCTGTCCTTCTTTCTTTAAAGATGTACAAAGACTTAAAAAGCAGATATACTGAGAAAAAAGTCAAAGCAATAAAAAAGAGTGGTAGGGCTGGCTCTGATTCCAGGATTAAATAGTAATGTTGGGAGCCAGGGCAGAAGGCGTCCTTAGTAGGTTGATTTTGGAGGATGATGGATCTTTCAAGGAAGAAAAGTGGCTCTCACCTGAGGCCTAGAAGAGCCGTTGATGGAAACCAAGTCCAGCCTCCCTGCCTGGGTCTTGGACCATCCCTCAGCTGGTTCTTCCTCTGCCCCTGGCTCCTGGCTGCCTTTCTACTGCCTGTGGGGTAAAACCCACTGTATGTGTTCGTGTGAAACAGGGGAACTGCAGAGATAGGGAAAAAGAGCTTTATCCTTCCCCTCCACCACCATTCAACCCGAGGGTGAGAGAGGAGTAAGAAGCATCCGGGTCCTGGCTGACAGGCAGTGGCACACTGTTAGCCCTGACTCTTGTGGATGTTGCTGTGGCACAACTGCAGCTGTTTTTTCTAAAGTAAAACCTCTTCACAAGCCATCGACCCCTGCATCCAACACTATGACTCTGGCCTCTTTGGGCCCAGGTCTATTCAGACCTCACCCCTGCAAAGAAAAGAAAATCATACAACACTGAGACAGGTTTCCTATGTCAGGTTCCAGTCACACCTGGGAAAAACACACCTCTGACCCACGTGCTGCTGTCCTGCTTTCTTCTCAGGAGCTTTTTGGACAGACACAGCCACAGCTTTCTGCAACTTAGCTCTCTAATGTTGAACTACAAGATGCAAAACCTGGTTTTGGCCATTTCCTTCGGCAGTGTTGCTTGGGTGGTCTAGCCCGGTGATGATGAACCTATGGCACACGTTATTGCGTTTTTCTTTTGAGACAAAAGATGTTAATGTATGAATTGTCTCTAAAAGTTCTAGCATCTCACCTTGCAACAAAGGAGTACTG